>PVHY01001520.1:0-30135 GCA_004024945.1 Uropsilus gracilis | reverse complement strand
CTTTGGGGGCATGACTCCGCCTTATATTTTGGAAGAGCAGGTACTCGAAGAGACATCCATCAGCTGATGGTAGTTCTCCTCTCTTGGGGCTTTGCTGTGGTGGTGCACGCCTGTAATCCCAGCTACATGGGAAGCTGAGGCAGGGGATTGCTTGAGTCTGTGGTACCTCGGGCAACAGTAGCCTGCGGCTCCACGGGCAAAAATAGCAAGACCCAGACTCAAAAAGAAGAGGCTTCTCTAATGGCAGTGACCCACAGAAAATTTGGAGTTTAAAAGGCCTGGGAATCTAATAATAGACACTCAGTGGGACTTGAATTCCAATGAAGAGAATTATCATGGAGATATATATTTGAGATTTGTTAATTGTTACCTTAGAGTTATAGGTTCAGAAGAAAACTTTTGGTGAGATATTTAGGACTATGACTGTTATCTGGGAGTATGCTATGTGGGAACATATTAGCATAGATTCAAACTATGCATGGTGCTTCTTTCTCTTTAAATTCTATGGCATAGCACTGAGTAGAATGCCCCTTATCAATCAATTTCCCCACTTGAGATCTAAGTGCTAGTGAGTTGCTATTTATGATAGAAGTGTGAATCATCTATCAAATAGTTTGAGAACTAAAGTAAAAGATTGGCAAGGACTGAAAGAAGGAATTCTGAAAAATTCAGCTCAGAAAATACTGTGTACTGAAAATTTCTAAAGATCTTCATTGCATACCATCATGACAAAAAGATAACTATATTTAGCTATGTTATTTAGTACATTTTAGTAATTAATGAATTTGGAGGGAGAATTTGTACATAATTTACTGAGTTTATTGGGATATTCAGGAGTATTATAAATGCACTTAATCTAATACAGATAATAGATTAAAATATACAGTTCACCTCCACTGTTTCTTCCTTCCTTTTCTCCTTCCCTCTTCCTTTGCTCTCTCCTTCCTCCCTTCCTCCCTCCCTCCCTCCCTCCCTCCTTTCCTCCCCCCCATCCCTCCCTCCCACCTTTCTTTTGTTCATGCACCTTCATTTTCTCTAAGGGAATCAAGACATACTGCATGACTTTGATGAGATTTGGGATTCCTAAAAAGGAATGTGAATAGAAGAAGAAAACTTCTGTTTCTATTTCAGTTCTTATAAAGATGACAATTTAATCATCTTCCCTGAAACCATCCAATGTGTATATATGAAAATAGAGCTTAGACATTTGAATTTTATCATGTAATTGAAGAGGTTGAATCCAAAGCAATTCTTATATCCACTATGTCTAGAATCTCTCAACAAAATAAAACAAGATTCCTTGTTGTGGTTTCGGAGTAGTCATGTTAGAATGGAGACAGCAGAGGAACAGGCTATGAGAAGTGTGTGTCTTGACTTTCATCAAAATCATAGCTGGGACTGTGTTATCTCACTTTGCAGAGTCTATTAGGGCATCAATGATGGCTGATGTTCAAGTGGAATAGCCTGAAAAAACAACACTACCTCCCTATGGGCTTTCATTGACATGTAATTGACCTAGAAATTCCTGGTGGCTCACATGAAGGAGCAAAAATTAGCTGAGATGAAAGATTTTATGCCTCCCACAAAGCTGACATTTTGAGTGGTGAAGTGACCCTGAATATGGAGTAACACAATAAACATCTTAACTGCAGCAACACGCGAAGGCTGTGCCCAACAATCAGAGAGTTGTAATGGGTGCAAATAGAGAGATGGAACCTTGGAAGCAGGGCAAATGATTACCAGTCCAGGAGCAATAAACATAGATTGCCCGTGTTAAGATAACAAACAACCCACATCTTTCACTAACCTCTGAATTCACCAGCAGGAGACCAGGTCAGTTACACAGAACAAGGACTAGAGATTAGCATCAGATCATGAAATGTCTCCATGTTTTCCTCTCGAACCTACATACATTTAGTAAGTAGGGAAAAAAAGCAGTTTGACAATGAACTTGAACTTGGAATAGCCTGGATATTGGTACAAAGTAATTAATTTGAAAAATCATTGGAGGCTATGCTAGTTTTGTCTTATCTTCCTAGTAAACACATGGCCTATAACGAAGTGAGTTCAAATATAGATCTTTATTTATTTTTTATTTGTTTTATTTTACATCGTTATCTACCCTAGGGTTCTCCCATAACCTTATCATGAGGTGAACCATCCTTTAGTCTTTTGTGTCCCACTGCCCCCTTCTTCCCCTCCCCCCTCATGCTCCATGTTTTAATTTTGCTGAGAGTTAGTTTGAAAATTTCAAATATAGATCATTTTAAAAAGAGCTTCTTTCTATTACTGGTTGTCACTGTCATACATGCACGTCAGTTCTGCTACAATGCATAAGGTAGGAGTCTGTAACTGTAGGGAAATAGGAAGAATGATTCGTGTTCTCACTTTTATATTATCCTCTCTCTTCATTTGTGCAATACTCTCAGGATGAAATTTTCAGGTGTCTCTAAAGCCAACTCTCCTAACTGATCAAATGTGGGATTAAACTGAACTGTGCAAGGATTAATGACATAGATCTGTAAATAGTGCCGATGTCAATATGAAGGTTGAGTGATGAATAAAGAACCAAGTACTTTTTAGATGACTGCCTTGATGTTGGATGCTATTACAGACCAGACTGGGCTCATCTGTGAAATGAGAAAAACCTCATTTCACTATCTCCTCTGCCTCCAGAACACTGGAGACAGAACAGGCATGACTACCTCTGGAGATTGATAGCGTTGCCATTCCTCCAATGTTTACCCAACAAAACCTTCCTTAGGAGGTAACAGACAATTTGTGAGTGATTCCCTGCCCTCAATTACCTCACAAAAAACAATATTACCCAATTTTATTTCACTCTAACCATTTGCCTTCCTGTGAGATTCATCATAAATTGTGCTTTGTACTCTATAAATACCCACTTCCTTTATAAATAAAGGTTACCTAGTCCATGCTTCTAGTCAATCCTTAGCTGCTGTAGATAAGCAGTCTCTCTCATTGCCCTTTCTTGTACCCTGCTCTCAACACCATGGTTTTAGGCTCTTTGTGATTCCCAGTTCCCACATTCCTGCCCCTTTGCTAAAGAGATTAGTTCCACCACCCACATCCACCCCTGTCTTGTTCTAGGTTCTAGGACCAAGAAGGAATAAGCCCCTGTGGATTTCAACTGTCCTGTCTGATCTCTCAAGAGCAGATTGGCCCTGCCAGTCCCTACCCAGGTTAGTGGGGTTTTCTTCTTGGTGACTTTGTTTCCACCAGCGCTACTCTCTTCCCCTCTGAGTCTGGATCCCTCTTTCTTTGCATAGTACAGGAGCCCAAGTCATCTCTTTGGCATTTAACTGGAAGCAGAGGCCCTCTAAGGCTGGATAATTCTTCCTAAGCACTGGCTCAGCAACAGGGACAGAACATTGTGACAGATTTATCATTTGCTCTGCTGAGTTTCAGAGTACTGCCTGTAGGGGCACCTCCATTACATTGTGTTGAACAATCAGGAGGCCAAATGTTTCCTTGTGTTACCATCTGTTGTCTATATTCTTCCCACTGATTTGGACCTCAACTCATCAGGTGTAGTTGATTCTTCCTGTCTAGGGCCTCCGTGTGGTTCCATTCCTGTCTAGCCAGAGCCACATGCTTTTAGATATAAATATTATTCTTCTGTGAAGATTAGTAGGTGGATTCAGATATGTTTGACTTTATTGAATAGAAATTGTGGTTCAAGCCAGCACAAGCCATGGAGAAACATTTTACTTTCTGCTATTTGAAGGACAGAGAATGTATGATTTCAAGGCTGGGTTGGAATCAACAGATAGTTCCACATGCAAGCACTTATACCATGTATATATATATATACACATATGGTATATATATATATATATATATATATATATATATATGGAGTTTTGCACATGTTTAAGGGAATATATCAAGAAAATTTAAAGATAGACTTCATTCTGGTTTTGAGAGATCATTCTCAAGGTGAAAATTGCTGTCATTTAAAAACCAAATTTAGATGCAAATAAGTGAACTCACAAGAAAGTTTGTATCTTCCAATTTGGATAATTAGAGTAAAGAAGGTAAAGGAATTCATAGTGATGGTACTTGTAAGGTAGGTATATAATTTAGTTGCTTTTGAGGTGTGAAGTATATGAAGACACTGGGTCTTTGAACTTACATCAGTTTACTAATATGTGCTTTTTCCTAAGGTAGTGGAGAAAGATTCGCAAGTGTTATTTAGCATACACGAATGTTAACTAATTTGAGAGAAAATTTGCATCCATCACTGTTAGCCAACAGAACAATATCAAGTCTCTGATGGTAGGTTCTGATTCTGTGAACCGGTTCATTCTCCGGGTTCCTTGAATATATTTTACCAGGAACATGTGTATGTCTGTATGTCTAGGTGAGTGGGTGGAGAGTTGGATGCATTTTCATTTTAAACATTATTAAGTTTTACATTCTATAGCTAGTGTTCTGCCATGTTTAAGTTAACTGTGGTTAAAAAAAAAAACACACAGAAAACCTTCTCAGATCGTGACCTTATGATGTGACCTTTCATCTGATGGCTTTATCAGATGAAAAGATACAATAATTTCTACTTCTAAAAGTAGAACCTTCAGGGCTTTACCTTGCTTCTACTTTCCTCACTCCTTACATATAGAGGGTCACTCTATAAGTACATGCTTGTCTAAGTATTTTAATATAAGGGGGAGGGAAGAGGATAAGACACCTTGGTGACCATTCACAGGTGAAGTGGTTGTGGGGGATTTATTGACACTACACCTGATGGGAGAAATCAAATGCTGAATAACAATATAAGAAAATAAAAAGCTCAATGAAAATATTTTAATCTTTTTGCCTTTCTTCTTTTCTCCATACCCTGTCTCTCTTCTCTCTATTGTCCCATCTCCCTCATTTCCTCATGTATTAAGTTTTTAAAAACAGAACTGACTAATGCTTTTACTAGCTGGTGTACTGATATTAATAGTATTTTCAGTGACATTTCTACCTTAGTTGCACTTCAGTACAAACCAGTTATAGAATGTCTGAGTTGAAGAATTTATTTTCAGTTGAAAAATTATAATATTTATGTTGTGCCTAAACCCATTTTATACACTATATTTTTCTTTTAACTCAATAAATAAGCATGAACTATTATTCTCTGGGGATAGCTATTTTATATACCTATATATACTATAATACAGTCTGAAAAATAACTCTAAAACTTCAGTTGAACTAGTCTGCTTATTCCTTTCAAAGAAATAACTTGAGGTTTGGGTTAATTCATTTAGTTCACATTCATTTTTCTCAGATGTAAAACTAGCTTTCAATATAATTGATTCAAAATAATTATAAACTATCCATTTCTACTGTTACCTATTACTTTCCCAGAATAAAAACATAATATTCTTAAGTATACACATATTACATTAAATAACCTTTGATTAAATCCCTTGCACACACTAAGACTCTCTGAGAGTATCTATGATACTCTAGGTAATTCTTTATGTGATTTTTTTCAGTTTGTTCAGGATGCTACCCCATGTGATTGACAGAGTGAGTTAGATGATGGACAGTGGTTATTTTATAGTCCTGAAATTTGGAAAGTCAAAGATCTGGTGTCTTCATGTTCAGGTTCTTGATGAGGGTCCTATTCCTGACTAACAGACCACCACCTCACTGTGTGTTTGTATGTGTGTGTGTGAGAGAGAGAGAGAGAGATAGAGAGAAAGAGAGAGAGAGTACACTCTGGCCCCTTTTTTTTATAAAGACATTAGGGCCATCAACTCTATCTCTCTGACCTCATCTAAACCTAACTATCTGCTAAGCTTCTAAAGGCCCTCCCTTCAAATACAATCATATTAGGGAGAATATGGCATAAAAAATCCATATTTGAATATGGATTTGGGTATAAAACAACACTCGGTCCATAATACCTCATAACAATAGTATAGCTTCATACTGCTTTGCTGTAAGGCAGCATACTGCTGCACTATAGTAAAGCAGAATGATGCTTTACTATTGCATTGTTATAGTGACAAATTATATGTGTGTATGTTTTGACATACCTAAATGGGTTTTTTGAGCAGAGCATACCTTGTAAAAGAGTCATTTTAAAGCTCCTGTATTCTGAGAATAAGCAGTATATTATAAAAACAAACCATTATAAAAATAAACCTGCTTTCTGCTTTTGGGGCATTGTGATATGGTTTTTCCTTTTCATGATGTACATTTCAGGTGTTTTGGAGACAGCCATATCTAGAACTTACATATAGAGTTACAAATTGTTTATGTCAATGTCTCTTTGAAACCAAGAATGGTTCTTTTAAATCTTTTAGATTTATTAAGGTCTTACAGAATAATTCCTGGTACCAAGTATAAGCAAACTAGTTATGGACAGAACATTCATTACCTCTTTCTTCAGATAGCTTGTAGAATGTGTGTGTGTGTGGATGAAGTGAAATTTTTACAATTTAAAGAGGTGAACATCAGTAGCAACAAAACAACATGTTATGTCATTGACTTGTGAAAAGGTACTTTCAGACAAAGGCGAAAGAAAAATCAAAGACTCAAGTTTCTTTTCTTGGAAAATATGTACTCAAGAAGCTCTTTGAAATAAGAGAACGTTTTTAACTTCAGATTTCAATCTACAAAATTCTGTATCTAGGTATATTGGTTTTTGGTAACCAATTTTATTAGATAAATCTAGTCAATGAACTCTTTTCAAGCAGGTTTCCAGGGTGAAATTTGTATTGGGTACAATTTTATCCATGCCTTATTTAATTTTCCCATTTAAATGTCCTCATCTTAAATCAGTATTATTTCTCAAGGTGTTATTATGGTTTCTGGTTTTCTTTTATTACATGGACTCTTCTCAACTAAAAATTCCCCTATGTCCAACGTCATATTTATTTATATTAAATTGAGAGTCATTGCTAGCCAAGCTATTTTTAAAATAATACAATTGAAACAATAGTAAGCTTTTTCTATTTTCTTGTTTATCATATCCCATAGCTACTTATTCAGGATAAGTAAAGACAAATGAAGGCTCTTGAAATAAGTGGCATTGGATCATTTTATGTGAAGAAATTTCCACCTTTGTCATTACTTTTGTTCTTTACAGCAATGCCACAGAGTAAGTTTGAAAGTTATGTTGATATCTCCATTCCAATACCAGGATATAGGGAAAAGGGTACCAGACTTGAATTCTGGCATCTCTATTCCATCAGAGAGTTGCTTTTTACCTATGTTAAGATTTCACATATTTTTCTTATTTGTGGTAGAGTTCCCCCAATATATAATCTGAATAGAAGTACATATTTTGTTCAATTTATGGACAAATAATGCACGAATGCATTATTGAATGCATCACTGGAAATTACTAGGCACTTTAGGATCAAAGTATTCTAGTAAGGGAAGCGAAGAGTGTAGACTGAAGGAGACTAGACTAAATGGCCTCGGTAAACTAAACATGTTTCTCTCATAAAAGACACAGAAAGAAATCAGTCAGTTAGCATTTATTACAGGGAAATCTACACTACGTTTGATGTTAGACAGTGGTTAAAGTTTCCAGGCAACCAACAAAGACTGGAGAAGATACACAAAAGCAAATCCTAAGTCTGAGTGAACTGGGTCTACATAAGGTCTCTTGAAAGCTCACGAGCTTCCATTCCTGCTCAGCTGATGTATTCACTGCTCTATCTGTTCACAGCATCTCCTGTGACCACCTCTTCCAAGGCAGTGCCTCCTAGGTGATGAGGTTCTCGCTCATCTGGGTGCAATGAGATATTCATTATGAAGAGTGAGAATATCTGAGCACAGCACCCTCAGGAACAAGTGATCCTTATTTATCACTTCAGCATCATAAGGATTGGCTTAAATTTAGATATATCCCAGTGGATCCCTGGGATTAAAAAGATGAGAAATTTATATATAAATAAATTGTTTAAAAATGATTAAAAAAACTTAGAAGTAAAGAATTGGAAACTGGGTTAGTTACCAAGATATCCTTCTCCCCGGTCTTAAGATTAATTACAGACTCTATTTTACAAATCATCCTGATTCTTTCCAGTTTTTTATATATGTGTTCATGACCCATTAAAGAATTTGACACTCACACTTTGTTTCAAACATCATAATCTCTGTGTCAGGGCTTCATATACACAAACCAGTCAAAGTTGTCTCAAGTAATATGAAAAAAAGGAGGCACAACTGTGCTTGATATCCTGTTACCTAACATGCAAGAAGCCAGTTTCTGGAATGAACATAAAGATGTTGGCCCCTCTGTAATTTGATAGCCATATCCAATCATTCTGGGTTAATTTAGAATCAATTTCTATTGACCCAAGTCAAAGGTGATTGAAAGGTCAATGGAAATACAAAGGATTATCTATACAGATATGACTGAAAGAGAAAAGCTATTGTAGTGGTTTACAGTAACTTGAGCTTAAACTGCTTACTTCATTTGTGAAATAATGTTCTTGTTATCCTAAACAGAACCCTGACTGTAGTTTTAGTGAATGATCCAATAACCAATTCTCATCCGGGGCAGATGGTGATTGTGTTTTTGAAAATTGCGAAGGTAATAGTTTTATTCCATCCACGTGAATTAATTTGCCTTCCTCGTTCAATTGCTACATTAATTAGGCTAAATAATAGCTGCGAAAAATAATTTTTCACCCATAGACTTTAGTAACAGTCTTTTAGTCAAATCAGATATCATGGGAAAGTATTATTCAAGCATCAGCTATAAGGGGACCTCAAAATCTTAAAAATGTCTTTATTGTTGCTAAACTAGTTTACTGCTTATTATTTGATATTTGCATTATTCCTCCAGATCCTTCCTAGCTGGGTTCGCTCTTTCTCTCTTTTTTTGACACATTTGCATTTTCTTGCACATCTAATTATCATTTTTGAGCCTACTAATCATCATTAGGCTCTCGCACTAATATACATTTTATCTGTATTGTCAATTTTGATATAAAAGACATTTAAAATTTCATTAATGCCTCCACTGTTTTCTGTTTCATTTCACCTCAATAATGTAGGCAAGGTTTTGATTCCTTATCTCTTTGTTTTTTGAAAAGGTCTTAGTCAAAACAGAATACTGCTAAGGAAGGCATGTGGTACAGTGATATAAAATGACCAGCTTGCTAAAAAGCCAGGATGAGATGCTAAGATAAACCAGGCTACAGGAAATTAAGTGGTAGAATTTTTAGTCTCATACTTCATCTCAAAAACATTTATCAGAATAATTATAATAGTAATGATACTGACATTATTTATTGAGTTTCTCATATGAAGTGCTACAAATGACTCTATATTTTCTTTTTTCACAAAATCCTGCATTATGTGTTAAGTTTCTTTCAACTTGTCCCTTTTTCTTTCTTCCTTTCTTCTCTGCCTCTCATCCTCTTTCTGTTTCTCTCTTTATGATAAGAACATTTTGTCAATCTAGACACAGTTTATAAGTGTATCTGAGCCCTGTAAAACTATGTCTTATAAAAACTAAGAGGCTTAGAGAGTGCTGCATAAGGAATTATGATGAAAGGAAAATGAATGATATAAAAACCTTCCAAGTCTCCCTTCCTATATATGATTTTAGGATCAGCAAACAATAGTAGAACTATTATTGTTTTTAATGACTGAGATACATATATGCATGCATATAGATGTAGAGTTATGAAGAATTAATAAAAAATACATTCATATGGCATAACTTTTATTTTCAAGGAAATAACTTTTAATTAAACCAGAACAAAACAATCATTATCATCTTCCCTTTTAGCAATTGTACTTTGTAAATTATTGTATGAATTTTAATAAAGTGCTCTATTTTTATTCATTATTAAGTTTAAGGATACACTATTGACTAACAAAGCAGAAATCATGTTTGTTTTTTCTCTTTGAATAATCAAATATGGAACATTAATTATATTATAATCATAAAAATGTATAATGCAATAATAGTAATAACAATGAGGCATTTTTCACTAAATGACTTGCTAAAACATTATAGGGAAATGAATTTATTAAAACAAATGTAATTGCTTTTCAAAAATAAATCCTCTACCTAATGGAATGCCCGAAATGTAGGCAGAATTTTAATGCCCAGAGTTGTGCTTGTTTTAAAATTCTAAAAATTTACTGAATAAAATACTGCAGTCAGCCATTAAGCTTAGAGGTCTCCTAAGCTTTAGAAAACCTCTTCAACTACTAAGAGATCTAAATTAGTCAGTTTGTGATTTAAACTGGACTTGTCATTGATTTACATTTGAAATCATAAATATAAAGTTTCCATTAAAATAAACTCAGCCTCCCAGCACTGCACTAATGCACTATTTTTCTGACAATATCCAGTCAAAGTTCAGATTCATAAATGGAAGACCTGAGTTCACATCACTGACAACATTCATAATTAGATTTGTAACTAGCTTGCTTTCTTAAGCAATGTGAGTGATAGAGACAAATGATAGTAATTTTACCTCCTGAATAAATAATTTTAAGTATAGGTCTGATGGAGACTCTCTCAAAAGATGACTTTAATTACTACACATATATAAAGATATAAATGATTTCAGATGAATATTTATATAGAGATATTATGATACATATATAAAATCTACTATGCTCTTCTCTCAACAGGTTAACCATTGTTTTTTAAAAAACACGTGGCAGGTGGAACTGTCACAAAGTTGATATATTTGAAATATCATTTTCACTATTTTAGATGCTAACTTTTTCTCTTTCTCTGTCTTTAGTCTTTAATATCATTTGTAGCCAGCCACAATGTACATAAAATGGCTGAGCAACCGATAAGAACAAATAATCAAATAGAACTTGATGGCATTACAGACATTGATATTAGAGGCAAATAGTGAAATTTGCATCAAAATGGTAAGATAGAATCATATAAAAAAGCAAAGCAAGGATCATTAATATAAAGTAATTAGAAAAGTATATTGTTATTTTTTAAAATTTATTTTTATTTTTTAATAATTTAAAAAAAATTGTAGGAAGAATACAAGTTACATAGATAGGTATACATAGTACAATACCATAATGAAAAAATTATAACCATGAAAAATAATATATTATTTACTGATGTGTGATTTAAAAGTTTCAAATACCACTGGCATGGCAAACATCAGATCCTAATTATTATTTCTGGGAATGTATAATGGGGAATAGGATAGAAGAGATATCCACAGAGAATGTTAACTATCTCTGTGATGGTACTTTTTTTTAAATTTAAGTTTTTTAAAATTTGCATATATATGTGTATTTTTATTTATATTACATTATTGCATTATTGTGTACCCTGGGGCTTTTAAAGCTTTTAAAGCCCCAGGGTACACCATAGAAAAGTTTATTTGTTAAAGAGAGATGGTTAACCTATGTAAGAAGCAGGCATAGTTTCGTTTTAAATTTTAGTTCTGATGGAATAAAAGAAAATTATATTTTGGGTACAAATCTGATGATGGAGTCTCAATATTTCAACAGATTCTTATTTCTTCAGAACTTCAACAATGGGATATTTGAATGATTCTTTCCATTTGCTATCTAAAAGTTGTCTCAAGAAGGTTCTGAGATTTTGAGAGTATCATTACCATTTTAAATACATCTAATTTTTAAACAAGTACCTATTACAGTAACTTAGAAAAATGAACTACTACTTTTCCAACAGGGTGTGCTGTGGCTTTGGATTTGACTTTTTCAGTCTTTGATGAATTTTACACCTCAGAAGCTTGTTTTTGCATTTGCTGTATCAGAAAATAGGGGAAGGACATGGAGAGATTCAGCTCCAGGTCTGAATGTGCTGAGAGGTGCTTGAATTTATAACCCTGCCTCCTTTCTCTGCGGTTCTTGGTCTGAGACTCTGGAGTCTGCAGCTCATCAGCTCATCAGTACCAGGGTCAGTACCAGCCTTAAGAGGTAAGAAAGAGGGAGTAAAATTCAAAGAACTGTCCTTGTCCTTTACACCCCGTCCTTCGTTAGGGAGCATGCTGGCTTCTTCTCACCTGTCTCCCTTCAGTCAAGGCTTTTTGCCTCCAAGCTGCTCAGCTCTCCATTCTCCGGGATCGTTGGTTGAGTGACAGACTCCAAGTTCAGACCACAGCCTCCAGGTTTCTCTCTCCACACACCCCTTGTTTAATGAAGCATCCGTCTCCACTGTGTCCTTTTTGATATCATCTGTGCTGGCCTTGATGTTTGAGGAGTGTTCCATTCTCACCCCAGGCCATCAGACTCTGCATGTAATGACTCTGATGAACTATTATAGATTATCCTGTAGTGAGTGAAGCAAGGAACTTTCTCTGCTCAATTCTGTTGTGAACATTCTTCATTATCAAAGTCATAGGAGTTAAAGATGCTCACAGTTGACTCCCTTATAAATCATATTCCTTCCCCTGAAGCACTTTGATGAAAGCACTTACTCTCCCTGTTCCTTCATATGGGACCCTGATGCTTTCCTATATATTAGGAATTTTTTTTTTCTGGTATTTGAACTGCAGAGAAAATGCTTAGTGGCCAGGGCAGTAGGTGAAACCTAGTCTGGTTGTTGTGATTTCCATCAAGGACTTGGAATAAGGAATCCTGTAACTAAGCAGAGCACAGACCAATATTCTCCATGCAATTACCATGTGAGCAGATATGGCTGAGTCTTTGACATTAGTACATAATCTGTACTAGACAGGAAGAAACTAGAGGCCGAGTTAGAAATTGTACCTGATATCTAAGTCTTTGATCCAGGTGATCAAGCTTGGTAAATGTTTCAGTTCCTGGTGATATATTGGGAAGTATGAAACCTTAGAAACACCTTTTTTGGGGGAAGGATTGTCAGTCCTTTTCCCTGGAGGTAGATTCCCACTGATACCAAACAATCTTGCCTACTGTTCGGAACTGGAGTCCTGAAGAACCCAGATCCCTGAACCTCTAGGTTAGGCTACAAATCATCCCTTTCATTCATCCCTGTAAAAGATAACACCAATGCGATTATAGGTGAGAGAGTTCTTCCTCCAGGTTTCCACTGGGTCATCTGTGAGGCTAGTTCAGTCATTATGGTGGCTATCATATATGGCTGAGCACATAGTATCAGGCAAAAATATTATTTTACTTGGAGTAAGAGTACATGTAATTCCTCATAAGGGCATTAACAGGTGTTGGATGAACAAAATAAGCTTATGGATAAGCCTTCTTAGGATACAATGAATTTACAAGTTTAGAGTTTGTAGTGAAACACGTAGGACTTTTGATATCCTATTACACATTGTGACTGTAAATTATCAGACTTTTTTTTTTTAATTTTTAGAAAACTTCACCACCCCACCCTCTGTTCCTAGACTTCCAAACCAGGGAGTTGACAGAAATTAATATTTTACAGTCTATCACTTTGGGAAATACTACCTCGACCATCTTGTTTTTTGTTTTTTTATTCCTTGTGTGATTTCAAAATGGCTTGAAACTTGACTGGTATATAATAAGATATAACTGAAGAGAAAGTGGCAGGATATTTTTGGGTTTGTGAGGGTGTTCACTGAAAACTATTGGTAGGCTCTTCAACATTTTGTACTTCTGGGTCCCTCATGGATTTTGCAAGAGAGGAGGAAAACAAGGAGGAGAAATTTTTCTGGAGTCAAAAGAGAGATGGCATGAAAGACAGATGTCTCAGTGTTGCTAGTGTCATATTCAACTTCAGGAAATCAGATCCCTAAGACTGAGATACTGTTAGAAATAGATTTATCTTTGTTGAGAATTAATTTACAATATGATTGATGAGCTTGAAATGGTCAGTGTGGAGTGCTTACTACTGTAGAACATGACAACCAGGACCTATTTTCTCGTGGAGAACATAATACATGCCTTCCCAAGGTTGTCTTCAGTAAATGTTATTTCCAAGGTATATATGAATCCTCCAACTGAAATCCACTTAAAACAATGATTAGGTAGAACTTGGATATATGTGATATGCAAATGTAATCTGCACACACCTAAGTATATTTTTACATAAACACACATACATGGCATTGCCTGCAGTTTTTCTTGAAAAATAGATGACATATGTCTGTGGAAATGCAAGCATGGTTAAATTGACAGTAAGCCTCAAGCTGAACTCAAATATAATATGTACATTGTGTGTATTACATAATTTGCTAAAATTCACATTTATTTATCTATTTAATTTCCCAGAAAAATACTTAATCCTTATTTTCAGTGTGAATTATTGAGGGTGCTTTGACTGATAATATAACTTAATATTGTTTACATCCATAACTGAAATGTATGTAAAATAGTACATCTAAAACTTAAATCTCAGTAAATAGTCAATTTTAAGAAAATGCGATGGGTACATTATCCAAACAATGATTACAAACAAACTGTTGATTTACTTCTGGGGATCAATACAAATGTTCACTTCTGGATAATAGTGTATCAAGCAATTCTGATGTCCTTGCTCATTCTGATCATTTGATCAATGTGTTTTTGAAAGGCGTAAACTTAAGTGTTTTAATATGTTTATCTTTTAAATGGAGCAATCAAATATTCCTTCTCTTGAAAATGAGCAGATAGATATTATACATATAGATGTATTCCCTATTCAAATATTTTTACATTTTAAGGGGACGACTTAAAAGTATCTTTATGTAAATCATATGTAAATTTGATGTAGTGTAAAGATTGGCCTCTTCACTTCTGACTGAAATCCCATTTACATTTTGCTCAAATGTATTAATTTAAAGGATGTTAACTCCATTTTGAGTAATGTGACATCCTATTTAGTATGTTTGCAAAATATTTTCCTCTGATGACTTAGATCTTGACAAATGGGATGGGAGGATAACCACTAATTGCTCCATTTTCTCTGTGGGGTTCTGAACCTACTGATAGGTTGAGAAGGAGATGCTGATTGAATGGGTATAGCTGAGCAGGGGAAAATGGCATCAGAGGAATTTTCCTGCTTTGCTTCAAACAGGATAATCTAAAGTGGCCGGATGGCAGAGGACTCCTGGGAGTTAGAACAAAACCAGAGTGCCCCTGGGTATGGGAGACAATTGCTGACTGACAGAGGGGTCCTGAGCAAATTCAACTGTTAACAACAACAACAACAACAACAACAACAACAACAGGTGGGTGGAAAGAATTTCTTGGAGACTAGTTGGGGTTACATGAAGTAACCAGAAGTACTAGTCTGTCCTCACAGGATAAGCTGTTGTTGCTGGGCATGGGAGAACTACCTGTGTGGAGGAGATCCACTTTTGACTGTGAGGAGATACATGTGATGGTGCTGAGGTGAGGCAAATTGGCAAGGTCCCCAGTGAAGAAGACAGGGTACAGAGCGCTACTGCTATCCCCCAGGTCTCAGGACTCAGTTGATCCTGTGAAGTGGTTCTGAAAATCCTGCCCTGACACAGGTCTGGAAAACCAGAAAGACTCTCAGCAGTGCCACAAGCATGAGCCACACCTCACACCATTTTTGCCAGTGACAGGGCCAAAAGCAAAATACACAGTTACTTTATCCATGTGAACAAATAGTGAATGTCTAGTTCTCAGTGAAAGATTGAGAGAATAAAAATTCAGCAAAGAGGTAACCCTGCAATTATTCATAGATATGTATTCATATGTAAAGTTACCTAGTGCTTTAAATAATAATTTCCCTGACATAATTAGTGTTGACTTCCCCCCCATAACATTCCTCAACTCTTTCTCTGTGCAGTAATTGGTAACATAGATATCTTAATGTTGTATCAAATCAGGTGTTCTTACAGCAACCTGTCATTTTTAATTTATTTACCATGGTTGACTAATGTATATAAACAGCTTCAAAAACAATGAAAACATGATTTTCTATTTTGTACAGAGATCTAATTATATAGAACTTAACCTATATCTACTATCTAATGTTCAACAGGAAACGCATATATAAATTCAGGACCTAAAATTTATAGCATCTCAGTAGTGTATTGGAACCTTAGCAGTCACAGAAGACAAATAGTCTTCTGTGATATGTGAGCAATTCCATTTATACAGTCAATAAAGAATAATATAGAGACAGAGTCAGAGGAATATTTCCTCTCAATTAACTGTTTTCTGGTTATTGGTTTTAGATTGTTTTCTAACAGCTTGAAGTTTCTAATAAATGGTAAGCTACTATGTTCAATGGTGCTACTTCCATTCCACTTCGCTGACAAATCTTTCTAGAAGGCAAATTATATCCCGTTACCAAGCTAATTAAAAAGGCTTGTGCAATCTCATATTGCATAAATCATCCTCCTCAACACCAGCTACCTATCAGCCCTGGAAACATTTTGAAACATACTGATGCCAAGGCCCCTCCTAACTGTCAAAAATAGTTAGGGTTAAGGTTGTTCAGAATCCCTTTAAAAATTAGGATCCCCAGATGATTTCAATTAGAGTTACTTAGAGAACAGGAAGCTAAACATCCAACACTGTTGTTCATCCTGACATATACAGAGGTTGTACTTACCCATACTGAAAATTAACTTTCAGGTATCTTCACTCATTTTCCAACTCTACCTTACTCCTCAAAACACATGCACATATATGTACATGCTTATATAGACATCATGCTCTTTGAAAAAAAATTTTTTACAGCAATATTCATTTTCTCAGGCTCTTATATGTTTAGGATGAGTTGGTGATGAATGAGTGGTGAATGGTGGCTAGGTTTTGGTGGTAGGAATGGTGTGGTGGCGTAAACATTTATCAAGATGTAAAGTGATACTCCTAAAGCCTATATGTATTGTCTACCAGAGTACTTCCATCTAACAGGAAAATAATAGATACATGAATAATTTCATGGACACTTATTTTTCATAAGTAAAACAGAGTCAATTTTTTGAGACATATATATGCTTTAGGCATCGAAATCTTCTATGAATTATGTGACCCTATTTGTTGTTTTTCAATTGTGTCTTACATTTTATTGTTTTCTGTTTGTTTTTACAACAGTATCAGGCTGTCAGCAAAATTGAGGAGATTGCACAAAGATTTCTCAGCTGCTCCCTGCAGGCACAGATAGACAATCACCCCTATTACCAACATCCCACACTGCAGTGGCACATTTGTTACAACTGATGAAACTACACTGATACATTACAACTGCCCCACGGCATAGTTTACATTAGCATTTGCTTTTGGGTTGTGCATTTTATGGATTTGGATAAATGCATAATTAGATGTATCTATCATTGTATCATACAGAGCATTTACACTGCACTAAAAATCCTCTGAGTCCTGCCTTCTCATCCCTTCTCATCGCACAAACCAATGGCAACCACCAATATTTTAACTGTCTCTATCTTTTAGCTCTTTCCATCATGTCATAGAGTTGGAATCATACAGTGTGTACCCTTCCTGGAGTGTCTTATTTCTCTCTCAGTGCTTTCAAATTCAAATTTCAAGTGAGCTTCAGAGGAGAGGTGATATCCAGCTGAAGGTCATTCAACATAAATCCAGATCATCTAGATCTGAAGAAAATTCAGGGCTCCCTGATTTGCAGGTTCATTAGTGAAGTAGAAAAATCTACCCCATAGAGAAACCAGCCTCTTCCATCCTTCATCCAACTCTGTAATGGTCACTTGACTCTCATCACAACAGGGGTGTGTCTACCAGAGTACTGTCTTGCACACACAATGTGAACACCAAACATAAAGGATACCGCTCGTTCAGGATAGGCCTCCCAGGTCCAGGGAAGGACCAGAGCATGAAACCCTACTCTGTACAAACACCCGAGAACCAGAAAGCTAGTAAAGAACAATTTTCATTGGCAGATACTAGCCCAGCACTAAAATTCTCTGATCCTGGTTATTGACTGGGCTCCACAGTTCCGTGGGAATAAGGTCATCCAAGATTCAAATCCCACCTTATTCTAGAACTAGCAAAGTGTTCCGTTAATAATGATGCACTAATGGATAAGAGACATGCACTAAAGTTCACTTCACCCTGAAAACCATCCTTTTCATCATTACTAGAAATGTTTATTGATCGTTAGACACTGTACTAAATGCCTTCCATGTAATAATTCATTTAGTGCTTATTACTACCACATGAACTACAGTATTTCAATTTTGCATTTCAGGTAACTGGGATGGAGTGAAAATTTCCCAAAGTCACTCAGCTGTTAACTGTGAGTCTGTGGCTTTAAATGTAAATAGTTTGATTTCAGAGCAATGGTCTTAATTATGTTCCAGTGATTTAGTGTTTAAATACAGGCCTATCCCTTCACTCTTATTACTAATCAATATTAATTGATCAACAATGACCATATGACTTATAAAAATTATTGCTCTTCTGAAAACTGGAGGCAGTATTTCAGTCTTCCTTGTCATATATTGTAGGACTTTAAAAAATAGATACATGGAGAAAGAAACATGACTAGAATATAGTAATTTGGACACAAAACCAATTAAACTTTTATTTTACGATGGTCTGAGGAAGAAAAATACATTTCATTAGTTTAAGAAATCTACAAAGATACACAATACTAATTCCTTGGAAAATGGTATACATTTGCCTATTGGTACAAGGCCACCGGCTTATATGTGGGAGTTGTTTTAAGAAAATATCTCTATGTGATGTGGTTGTTGTTTATAATAGTTCACAGTGTCTTCTTAATTGGAAGCATTGGGGAATAATCTCTCTCATCTCATTTTCATTAAAAGTTGTGCTTCCCTCGAGAAAATGACTTGCTTTAATCTTATGAGCCTTGTGAATCATGCAACATATTTTGATTATTCCTCTATACTAACTGCTAACAATCACTGACACATTTATAACAAAACTTAAGCAAACATTTAGGGAATCCTAGCCCACACTCTATTAACTTCAATTCAACTCTATTTTACAATCCACTTATTCCACCATTAATGCTAAAATATATTTACACACTAAAACTATGTTAATATAATTATTAGTGTCCCTATCAGCAGATGTATCTATCCTACATTTGTTTACTGCTATTTTGTCACACTGGAAATAAGATAACTGTTTTAAGAGGTTAAGAATATAGAGGAACTAAAATGGGAGTTACCAACATGTGAGGGCTCTTGAATTTGAAGAATGTAGGAAAAGGAAATTTTATTTTCCCTGGAAGACCAAACATGGAAGTACAAAACAAGATAGACCAAAAAACAAACAAACAAACAAAAAAAAAACACAAAAAAAACCCCAAAAGCAAAACAAAACAACGACAACAACAACAAAAAAAAACTAGACAATTGTCCGGATAATATTGGCTAAAGGCACACTCTTAGGGAGGATCTCTTAGGTTCAAATTCTGCTTCTTTTTCTTAAAAGAGCCAAATGTGAGAACACTTCTGTGTCCCAGCTTCCTCCTCCCTATAGAAGAGATAATTGTGCTTACTATACAAGGTTGGTTGCATTGCCCATGTGGGTTTCTTCAGATAAACTTAATCACTGACTCTATCATATTGTAATCACTATAAAAGTATTATCTGCTATTACTTGTACGCTTTTCCACAAGTGCTGATATTATTAAAAATAATGCTTAGGATAGGGAGAGAAAGAAAGACCTGAGCAAGGACTCATGTTTTCAATAGATGTCGAGGAATATCTAGAATGTCAGTTTATGGCCACCCAGAAATTGCCAGGGTTATCCTCCAAAACAATGTATGCTTTAGGGGCCACAGAAGGGAAAAGAAGATACTGCAAGGTAGCCAAGGAGGATAATATTCCCAGCTTCAGATTCCAGAGTACATCCCTTCATGACAGGAAAACCTTCTGAGAAATCATTGTCATGTGATTTCAGCATTATGTGGCAGTCACAGAGTGTCGTTAGACAAACTTAGACAGTTCATCCTACCACACGCTTGGTCTGTGTCATAGCCATCTGGGACATAAGATATGCAGTCTGCTGTTGATCCAAATGTCGCTAAGCAACACATTTCCACACATAGATGTGAAGAAAACCGGGTTTCCACCTGAGAGGACTACAGGGACAATGTATTCTCACAGAAGCCAGAATTCAGATAATGTAAGAAGGTGATGAAAAAGTCAAATAATTGTGAGGATATTAGGCGGCTGCTGTTGCCTGTCAACCAAAAATTATAATTTACAAACAAATATTCATGGAATTCCTTCTGTTCCGTGTGCTAATGATGTGTGTTTTGTGACTAGTTCAGTTGTGCCAAAATAACATGCCTCCATTTTCATGAATGGGTTAAACCTCTGAATAACGGTTGCATGCTTCAGTCCATCAAATGCCTAATCTCGCATCCTGTCCTTCTTACCTGGAGAGTACTGCTTGTCGTTGGTGTTAACAGTCAACATGAAGGAAATGATTCCTTCCATAAGCTCCATTTGCATGCCCAAAAGGAAATGATTGACATCACCTGTTGAACTTCATTCATCTGAGGAGAAAAACATCATTGTGCAAATGCATCATCATCTAGAATGCCAGGCATCATCAATAAAACCACTTAATTTAGAAATCATTGCAGAGAAGAGAAAATAGGAGATTTTGTTATTGATTCATTGACTGTTAACATCTCTAACCTGTTTTTCCTTGTGCGTATAATTAAGCGGTGGAGCCAAATACACAGGTTCACTTAAGTTTGTTTGGTGTTTGGAACAAAAAATTATCAACGGTGTGGGGAATATCCAAGATATCTGTAAACATTTAGTATCGACATCACCCACTTCACTGCAATGATTATGAAATGTGTCTTTCAAGTCTTGTAATAGGGGAGTCTGTAACTTGATTTGGGGTCTGAACAGAAACAAAGCTTCACCTGAGAAGGTTGCAGGAAAAAGGTATTCCCACAGTAGTCTGATGTCAGTTAAGGTAAGAGGAAAATTAAACACATTTGAGGATTGTTGTGGTTTGTTGCTCAAACCCCAGCAGTGACAGAGAAAAGTGGAAAGTTTTGTGGAGCTTAGACGAGAGACAGATACACAAGAGTGAGGTGATAAAAATGAGTGCTCTGGGAGTTTGGGGCTTCTGAAAATTAGAAATAAATGGCCATAAGGCAGGTTGCAATTGATCCTGAAAACTAAGGGAAAATAGTCTACCTATCACTTCAAGCTAGATCAGCGATCACTTAGCTGCACAAAATGGAGCTTCTGAACAACGATTGCTTCCAAGGTCCCTGGATGGTGGATGGATTAGGGAGAACAGCCTGATGGAAACACATGGCAAGGTGAAGACATCTGTGAGACATCCCATGAAGACATGGGGAGCTGTGGGGAAGAGGGCAGCAGGGAAGTCTGTAGGGTTTAGAAGTGCAGGTGGGGCCACATGAAGGCTGTGGCCATAACCTAGATTAGAGGAATTTGCTGTTACAGTGTTTGTTCTTCTCTCCCTCTTTCCTGGGATTATTCTGTCCATTGACCCAGGTTCTATAGGAAATCTCTATTATTCTAATAATTTCTTAGTATCCTTGAGGATTTCTATTCTTTGGATGGTTGCTTTTTGATTGGATTTTCTGCTACTGTGTGCCTGGTCCTTCTCTTTGCATTACCATTGGTTGAATCTTTCTCTACCCCTCTCCCCCAATCCCATTCACTGCAGTCTATTCTCCACATCTTTTCCAATAAGACATGTTCCAAACATTTGTAATTTGGCAATTCTTGCAGAGGCTTTTGGGGTAATGGGAGGAATAACTGAATATAAAGTAAAAGAATAAAAAACCTTTAACATGAGAATCAAACACCATTGTATCTAAAACTATCAGGCCACTCACCTAACAGCCCCAAATGTCACACTCCCTGCCATTTCTCTCCTGCAGATTTCACACTTTTCACACTTTAAGTCCTGTGATAACTCTTCCATCTCTGAGCTCCTGATATTGCATCCAAAACTCTGAATTTAAATTAGTTTAATATGCAGACTAGCTTATCCTTCATTGTCATTATTATTGTATCTCCTTCCCCTCCTCCATGGGAACCTTTAACTTAGAAAAAAAAAAAAAAAAGATGAACCTGAACCAAAGGACTCCAGTATTTTTTTCCCCAGCAGACTGATGTCATCTGTATAATTTTAATCAATATATTCTTATATCTTAAAAACCACAGACAACTAGTACCACTTACTGAGAAAATAAAACATCAAAGGAGGTTTCTCATAGAGACCAGGAGTTATATTTAAATAGAATAAATCAAATTGAGTTTATCCCTACCTGCTACCATCTGGGTAATTTTCCAATACAAAAAGAATTCAATTATTTTATAAAAGATTATTAGAGCATGCAAGCCTGTTTTTTGTTAAGTGTGCATAAAGATGGTTTATAGTATTAAATGAAATATTAATAACCACAGCTATTATTTTTGTTAAGTATTTTCCTTTGTTTTCTAATTCTCTGCACCAAATAGAGTGCCATTGGGAGAAATGAAGAAAATAGAACTCGACTTAAAAAAGTTCACTTAAAGATCTGCACTGAAATGACAGAGGATCTTACCCTAAAGGGAGCACATTTGTTTCTGTGTCACTGCTCATAAATCTAGTCAAACTTTCCTTGATTTCATCCCAAACTTACAAGACTAGAAAGGTTTCCCTAAAATAACAGATAGATTTATATATTTTGAAAACAACTTTCTGGATAGAATTTACCTAGATAGGTACCCATTTGTTAAACTAACTGGATTCGTCAGTAAATTTACCTACCTTTGTTTAAAATCACTGTCTTGAGAGATACATATTTAGTTTCATATGATAATAAAACTTCAAGTTCTTGAACAAGTCGTTGACTATGGAATAAATCCTTTGGGTGACTGTAGGAGAACCAAATTAAGACTCCTGGCTTTAGGAGTTATTTTGCATCATATTGGATTGGCACATATATGACAAAAAATTTTATAATTCATTTCTGACGGGACTCATTAGACAATAAATTATTTCTAATTCAATGATTATTGAATTTATCTTATAAATACTGGTGGAATCATTGATTTCATAATTTATTGCACATGCCACTAGACTCTTTCCACGAGGGGGCGCCCTTGCTTTAATTTTCAGAATTTCATTTCCAGTAAATTGTGAACTTTGGAAGTTTTTTTTTTTAATCTTTGCAGAAGAATTTAATAAACCAATTTTAACTGCACTGGAAACTCTGAAATGTATTAATGGGTCACATTAACCTGAAAGAAAGAAGTACAGCTTCAGAACTCTTTGGGGCTTCTCATTTTCCTTAGTAAAAACTTTCTTTACCAAATGTCATCCTGTTCGTCAACTATGACAAAATTAAGTTTCTCCAAGCTGTGCCAAGTCGGCTGTATCAACGATTGCATAAGCATAGGTGACAAATAACTAATTGCAAAAGCTATGTTCTTGAGGACCT
The DNA here is from genome assembly GCA_004024945.1 of Uropsilus gracilis. NCBI lineage: Eukaryota > Metazoa > Chordata > Mammalia > Eulipotyphla > Talpidae > Uropsilus > Uropsilus gracilis. The sequence continues at coordinate 6,841 of PVHY01001520.1, read as the reverse complement.
TGTGATTTCCAATTGACAAAATGATTTGCTAAGAGGATAGGTTCAGTACATACCATTTTTGCAACAGGAGTCTTACAAAAAGTGCTGCCATTCTTTTCTTCCATAAAATTAGATTAGGCATCTTTGAGAGCACTCAAGTATTCATTTGTTAGTCTTTTTCACTAATCCCACTCTTTATTTCATTCAAACGGCATTCTCTTAAGTATAGACTTTATAGACAACTGTTACCCCTCCCCCCAAGATGCTTATGATTTCTTAACAAAGAGTGAAAAATAACATCTGAACGGCAAAATGATGGTGGCACAGAACAATACAGGGAGGATTGCGTCTTGATAAGCTAGAAATGAAGAGGACAACTTTACTTGAGTTTTAAATATATCTGAATATGTTGCATAAATTGATATTAGTAAGAAATATTAGTTGCATATTTGCTGTATGTCAGTCAGTGGGCTAAATATTTTTCCTGTGTGTGTGTGTGTTTGTGTGGTTGTGAGTGTTGTGCATCCTCTGTGGAATCTTCATGCTAAACCCTGAAGTGAGAATGATTTCCTGTTACTAGGGATCCATTTCATCTGGCCATGGAGGGCTAAACTATCCTGTGATGCTAGGTTTGGCCTGTAGGTGGCGCACGGTCCGTTTTGTTATGCTGCAGATGTCATGATCTGTTCTTCAACCCATCCTCCCCCTTCTAAGAAAGAGTAAAATCCCTTAGAAAATATTCTCTGATTTCAAGTCTCACAAAATTCTGTGAGTAGCAACATAACCTAGACATTAATTCGAAAGAGGAATAAAACACAGGATTGGAAGTTTTATGTCACCAAGTACAACTCCAAAAAAAACAGAAATATTTGTATGATGCAGACAAGAGACAAAGCGAGATTAGATAGATGGAATTTGAATGCTAGAATATGATTTGACTCCAGAAGGTGAACACTAGGAAGTCAAAGAAAGTTATCTTTTTATATCCTTAGCCTCCAGTGTATGGTAAACACCGAAAAATTACTGTCATTTACTTTTTTCTTATTTCACCATTACTTCAGGTTCCAGTCAATAGTTTTGCTCCCAAACATTTTCTGTTAAGATTCAGACAATAAATATATTTGAATTTGTTAGCCTTACAGGTTTTCTATAGCTATTCAACTGTGTTGTTGTAATGTGAGAACAGCCGTAGACAGTATTAAAAAGAGAATGAATATAACTGCATATGACGACACTCCAGTACCATTTTGCTGTTTGTTAACCCCTGGTCTAGGCTCTTGGCTCCTTACTCTGCATCTTCTTTCTCATTTCTTGGTTGTTCAATAGTGTAGGATGTCACCCTCCATGGTTTGTGACATACCAGATAATCTGGGGGTGTAGAATCATGCCTTGATGTTTGTATAATACCATTATGCTTATATAAAATATTAATGGAGGTAATGAAGTCACTACCAGCACCTGTTTCTCCATTTTGAAGGTAGTCGTTCTTTTGTGAGCACCATTAATGAATATCACAAGATCATCTTTCAATCCACTCCCAATTTGGTAATAATTTGAAAATGAGTAATCATCACCTCATTCGTGGTAGATTAAAGCAAAAGTTTTTCCTACCTGTTTCCAAGTTTAGTAGTTCTTTCTCTACAATACTTTAAATAATAGAGCCATTTGAAAAAAAAATATAATAACATATCTGTTGCCATGTTCTCAATTTTATAGAGTTCAGAAACAAAATTGTATCAACCTGAGGGTGTGTAGTTTTTAAAGAACCAAGGTTTAGGGTAAACGGGAAGGTCATGTTTTTTCCACCATTTGCCTCTATGATCAGCACTTGTGGTATTATGCTTTTTCCCAGGTACCAACCTGGCACTAATGAATGTGTGCATGTGTAGATGTGCACACCTGGGCCTAGGAGGTGGAGAATAAAGGGGTGGTGTCTCTGTGGAGGTAGAGGGAAAGATGCATGTGGAGGATGCAAAGGAGAATTAGAACTGCAGAGAGAATTGCAAGTGCCCATTTCTTTGCTGCCTGTTTCCCCCATTCAATATTAAAAAAAATTCTATGAAGATAATTCCAAGGGCTCTCACCTTCTTTAGCTGCTAGAACCAATGATAACCTACCCTGATTGGGATGGTTTCAAAACTTAGAGTGTAGTTGATTGGAGCAATTCCTATTACCTTCATTCTCCACATTTCTATGCCTGACTTTGCACCCTCAGATATTTTCTGTGGTTAATGCCAATGAAGAAAAGCTAAAACAACTCTGAAAACAGAGTATCTTTGAAAAAGGGGTCATCTAATTCCTGTTTTTTGTTTTATACATGTTTTTCTTTACTGTGATAATCATTTTCATGTATTTACTTGACTGAAAAGGAGGTGTGTAGATATTTGTCCAAACATAACTCTTGGGGCTTTTGTAAGGGTATTAGGATGTATCTCTCCCTGACTCTGCTTAGCTAGAATTTTGATATTCTTGCCTTTACTATAAAAACAGGAAATATTAAAGTTGAGTAAAGGACAGAAACTTCATTTTTTCATAGCTGAGTATCACAGAAATGGGATATTATTGATATTATTGTTTTTCTAGTATACTCTGGTAATGTTGAATGATTTTTTTATGTTTTTAGTTTTAATAGAGAATAAACACAGTGAAAAAACTTTCAGCATATAACAACATTCAGTCTTCCAAACTATTCACTAAAAACTCTTGTACTGTGATGTTGATAGATTTACAAGTTAAGAGCTGTTTTAGTTTTGTTTTTTTTTTTTTTTTTTTTTTTTTTTTTTTTTTTTTTTTTTTTTTTTTTTTTTTTTTTTTTTTTTTTTTTTTTTTTTTTTTGGTTTAATTTTTGTCTTGTTATTTAGAGTTTTCAAGTTTGGATTGATTTTTTTTTTAAATCTCTGGCTTGCGAGCATATGCTAATTTGTTTAATTTCTTTAATGGCTAACTAAGACACTAAAATGCACTGACATTAATGATGAGTTTGAAAAAAAATCAAAGCATTTGGTTTATAGAAGGTTCTATTGAAATGTCTGGATCCAAAAAAGTGGTTTGTATTTCAAGGCTATTTAGAAAATGAGACATAAATCTTTACTTGATAAGAGGAACAAATCAATAGAAAACAAAACCCATTTATATGTTTCTGATAGCACTACAAATGGGAAACAACATGGAGGTTAACCTATTGTTCAAGAAGAAACATTCAGCCTCTCTGTACACAGTGAATATAGTTCAAACATGTTCATAATTTTTAAGGAAAGTGCTTCTGTTTTTTAAGTACCTCCAACCCTTCTTTTATGAGTTGAAAATGTGATCGGTTTTCTTAATTTTCTTATCATTAGATTTCCTTGAAAATGCTGAAACAAACAGGCATAGAATATGCTGTCTCTAAAAACAGAGGGAAATCTACTTTGACATTCATAGTTGCTAGACAAAGTGGTTTTTTGCTGCACCATATATTGTATGGTGCACCATACAATATATGGTGCAGCAACAGCGATGAAATGATACATTGACATTGAGTCGAATCAGAGATGTGGCCCCATAGATTATACAATAATGCAGATTTTGGTCAATTCTTAAATCTCATTTAGATCTTTGCTAAAATTAAAAGTAATGAAATTATCTTTGTGTCATGTTTTCTTTCTCTTGTCTAATAAAAAGAAAATTTCCCTGGCTTTACTGAAAAATCCTAGTGATTTTCTACTTGAAACAGAATCTGATATCAGAAAGGAGTGGGTTCTTTGCTATCAGTGGATATAATAAATCTAGGATGCAGGAAGCAATTGTACATGAAAGCAGAGAGCCAGAGTGCCTGCATCCCTCACCTAAGGCTCAATGTCACTCATCCTTTCAAAGCCAGGCTCTGGCTCCTCATTTAAAGTGGATTTTGGACTTCTCATGTGGAGATGGATTTTGGATACTCCCGTGTCCATTGAAAATCACAACAAAAACTGGGTTTCTTGGGTTACATGATATAAGTTTGTTGCTTCTGCTTGAACAGTTTTGGACACCACATTCAGGGATTTCTAGAATATGTCCAGAAATGGAGTGAGCATGGTGTTGACTGATGATGTTTAAAGAATTTTCCTTTTGTAGTCTAAGATTAGTCAATCTGATGGGACTATTGTGTAATGGAATTAGTGATTTCCATTTCTAGTCTTTTAAAAATGAACGAACAATATTTTAATTCAGATTTTGCTAACTTTTAGAACTCTTGGCTTTTTGATCCTGTTCTCCTTCCCATCTCTTCTTTACCTTGATGTCCAGATTGGTTCCAATGCAGTTGTTTTATAAGTGTGCAAAGGCAAGTTTGTGCAAGTGAGGAGAGTATTCCTCTGACAGGATAATGTAGGCTAGAGTGCAGTCCTGGTGTATGGAGATGGAATTTCATGAGAACATCACTTCTATGTGACACAAAATTTAAAAGTATCATCAAAATAGTAGGTTCCCAAGTTCATGACCCAGATCCAACTCTTAAGATAGTCTATGCAAATATATGAAAGGGAAGGTGGCTGCAAGATTGTTGCTGGAGCAGACTGAATACATTAGAAAGATATCTGAATTGTCTCTAACATGTAATTTTGCAATTATACTCAGACAGAATATTACTTCTGCCATGACTTTATTTTCAAGAAGGTCAAGGATTTTTGTGTCCAGTTTTTCCAGTTTTCATTACAATGTTGCTTTAATACTGATAAGAACTTCCCCATTGAAAGCTGGGCATGGCGGTGCATCCTGTAAGCAGCAGCCTAGGAAACTGTGGTGGGGCCCAGGGATCTCGGTTTGAGTCCCACTCTGAGCAATGTAACAAGACCTAGTTAAAAAAAAAAAATACCTGGGTATGGTGGCACATGCCTGTAATCCCAGCTACCTGGGAAGCTGAGGCTGGGGAGTCCATGCTTGAGTCCATGGTATCCCTGTCAACATGTGCATGAGGGTCCATGGACAAAAGTAGTGAGACCTAGTCTCAGGAAACAAACAAACAAAAAATCTTCCCCACTGAGCAGGTTACTGATTGGAGAGTAGTAGAACACGGGATCTGCATTAGGAGGTAACATAAACATTTGAGTCCTCTGCTATGAATTAGGTTTGGATTCTTATACCAGAATCTATATAGGTAAGTAGCCAGGGTCACAGGACCAGTTAATAGAAGAATCTGCTAGAATTTGGGCTTCATTATTCACAGTCCACTGATCTCCCACAGAGAGTGATTTATGTAGAATCAACAGTCATGTAATAATCTCAAGACAAAAACAAAGTTGGTGGATAAACAAGGCTCACAAAAGACATACTTCTAGACCTCCATTGTGGAAAAGTGTTCATTTTGCAATGGTTTTGATGCAATGGTGGATACAATGTATTATCTTTTTCCATGTGTTATGCCTCCTTCTCCTCCCCACCCAAAGTGCTCTCTTTCTCATTTTCTGGTTCCTTTTAGTCCTTTAGGGTTTATGATTTTTTTCTTACTTTTCCAGGAATCTGGATGTTCTCACAGTCTCTCAGTGGTGATGTTTCTGTTACTGAACTTGTTGCTGAGATGAAGTTATATTGACTTTGTCACTCAGAATTAGCCATGCACTTCTTAAGGCTAATGACCATGTCTTACCTAGCTGTGGACTCTGAATCACCTGGTACTGGATGGCAGATCAAGCAGTGTGTAAGTTCATGCTCATTCAAAAACATAAATAAATTTTCTGCACCTCCACTTGCTTACTTCACTCCTCAAGCATAGAACAAGCATACATAATTGGGAGTTATTTTTAGATAGAATTCACGAATTCTACTCTCTACAGTTGGCACTGATGGATGCCAGCATATTCAAGAAAATAATAATTTGGCCTGTTCAGTGACACTAAACATTTTATTAATGGTATTAATAACGTTGAAATAATTGATGGTTTGAGAAATTCCTAAATTCATGTCTCTCAATAGTTTAAATTATTGATCTTACTTGTAGGGTACTAGCAGTTTGACCAAGTGTCCTGCCATATTAATAATTAAATCTAAATTGGTTTTGAAACAGGGTATACAATGAAGACTTTCTGGCTTTACTTAACTGGATACAGCTATCTGCCTGCTTCTCTTTTAGAAGCAGGCTACAAGCAGTTTCTTTGCAATTACCTTTAACCTTAACTGGATACACTTATCTGCCTGCTTTTCTCTACAAAGCAGGCTACACACTCTTTATTAGCATTTTCACTGATCACCTTTACCATTGATATGCAAAAGCCAGCCAACTGCTCTCTGCTTTCAGCTCCAAAAACTGCAGAAAAGAAAAACTTTAAAACACAGTTTAAATTTTTTACTTGTGGGTTCTTACCACCATCCCCAGCCTTCTCAGCCAAAATACCAAACCAATGTAAGACTATCAGTGCAGCACAGACTAATTTATTTTTAACAAAGTGATTTCTAATTATCCTAGTAATTACAAAAGAAACATGTAAGACTCAGAATACTTCAACATTGTCCAAAACCTTTCTCAGCATTGTCCAAAGTCCTTTCCCAGATTGCCCTAAAATCCTCAGTCTCTCAGTCCTGATCATCTCATCAATGTCTTGACAGAGTTCATCTCTAGACGCTTGAAGACATGTTCCTTAGGCTGCTCCCTTGGCTTCCACGTTGTCTTCTCCTTGTCACCTTCAGGTAGCAGGAACTCCATGGTGCCGAACCAGCAAAGTTCACTTTCTTCTCAGGCCTAACTTTTGCACAGCCTCTTTCAGACACAAATCAAACTCAGCAAAGCAAACTCCAACACGGAGTTCAAATCTGCAAACTCCTTAACTGCTTTCAGCACACATGCTGCCAGCCTGGGTCAGCCGAGGGTTGCAGGCCCTCGGTGGCCACATGGCCAAGCTCACATGGC
>PVHY01001519.1:0-154944 GCA_004024945.1 Uropsilus gracilis | reverse complement strand
CCCCCCCGCCGCCATGGCAATCATACTTAGTGAACAGCAATAGTCTCAACCTCCTCAATGCCTCTAACCTCAATAAGTAAGCTATTTTTCTTTTCTTTCTTTTTTTTTTGCGACTAGGTCTCACTATTTTTGCCTGTGGAACCACAGGCTCTTGTTGCCTGGGGTACCACAGACTCAAGCAATCCCCAGCCTCAGCTTCCCAGGTAGCTGGGATTATAGGCGACACCACCACGCCCAGCTATTTTTTTTGGAACTAGGTCTTACTATGGGCCCAGGCAGACCTCGAACCGTGATCCCTAGCCCCGGCCGCTTCATAGGCTGAAGCTTACAGGCACGAGCCACCGTGCCCGGCTATTTTGCTTTTTGATGGTATCTGATTTTTGTCATTGTGCAACATCAAGTGCTGACTTTAAAGTGCAATCAGCAGTTCAAGTCCCACCTGGGGCCCGTAGTGAGACCTAGTTCCAAAAAATTAGCTGGGTGTGGTGGTGCGCGCCTCTAATCCCAGCTACCTGGAAAGCTGAGGCTGGGGATTGCTTGAGTCTGTGGTACCCCAGGCAACGACAGCCTGTGGTTCCAAGGCAAAGATAGGAAGAACTAGTCTCCAAAAAAAAAAAAAAGTGCAATCAAAGAATAAAGGTACCCCTGACATTCTGATGACCTTAAGATGAAATAAGAACTCTATAAAAAACACGATTGCACTGTTTTTTTAGAGCCTACAAATTGTGCTTTTTTTTTTTTATTTTTTTGAGACTAGGTTTAACTATTTTTGCCTGTGGAACCACAGGCTCTTGTTGCCCGGGGACCACAGACTCAAGCAATCCCCAGTCTCAGCTTCCCAGGTAGCTGGAATTACAGGCGCGCGCCACCACGCCTAGCTGTTTTTTGGAACTAGGTCTCACTACGGGCCCCAGGCGGGACTCGAACTGTGATCCCTAGCCCCGGCCGCTTCATAGGCTGAATCTCACAAGCATGAGCCACCGTGCCCAGCCCAGAGCCTACAAATTGTTAACTATTTCAAACACTTTCTCTCCACGTTCACATACATGCACAAGATAATTTAAGTACATGAAGACTTCTGGCTCTGAGAGGGTTAAAATGACAGGTGTTGCTTATTAAAGGTACCTGACCCCCCCCCCCCTTCCTGGCCAACAGGCTGTCCAGGGATGGGCATATTCCACCAGTTTAGTTTTGATGTATAACACCTGCTGGGAACCACTGAGCTTGGCTTGGCTACCTGAATCCTGAGCTCAGAAGTTTCTGCATTAGTGGGTGCTCTTAACTTCCAGAAGATAGGTACTTTAGGGAATTTAAAATTTTCAGAGGCCAGACCTAAAAGATGTCTGATACTTAGAAAGGAAAAGCATATTTGCAGCTGTTGCCAGGCAAAAAGTATATACCCTGTACTTCCCTTTGAATGGCTGTGCTTCTCTGAAATCCTAAAAATTCTTGCTGAATATAAAGATTGGTGAGACTTTGCCAAAGAGGTTGAATTTTTCTTATAGATGTGCAAAATTATTATTATTATTTTTGAAACTAGGTCTCGTTATTTTTGCCCATGGAACTGCAAGCTCTTGTTGCCCAGGGTATCATAGACTCAAGCAACCCCCAGCCTAAGCTTCCCAGGTAGCAGGGATTACAGGCGCGCACCACCACGTCCAGCTATTTTTTTCAGAACTAGGTCTCGCTACGGGCCCCAGGTGGGACTTGAACCGCAATTCCTAGCCCCGGCCGCTTCATAGGCTGAAGCTTACAAGCACGAGCCACCGTGCCTGGCCTGCAAATTTACTTTAGCATTTAAAAGATCCCAACAATAAAGATAGAATTCCAATTATAGATAAACCAAAACATCTGGATTAATTTGTGAAGTCTTTTATATTGAAACTCACGCCAGCCATAGTCTAGTTACATAATATATGAACCTCTAGAGGGACATTATCTCTGTTCTAAAGTAACAGAATATCTGAGCTAGTGGGGGCCTCAGTCATCATTAATCCTGTTTACTCATTTGGGAGAAATTCAGATGCCGCGTGAGACGCCAGGCCTAGATGGTTGTCCTAGGCCTTGCTCGCTTCTTTGAAATGCAGCTTTCATGGGAGAAGGATACTGTTATGGCCACCATGTCATTACCTAAAATATGAAGCCTGGATTTAAAATTCTCCCTGTTTGTACTCCATGTATTGCAGAACTCCAGTCCTCCCTGTTTCGTTTTTTTCTTTGTGGGGGGTGTCTCTTGACTACCACTTAAATGCCAAGGAAAACCCTTGGGAGATTAATTTCCAGCCACATCCTGGCCAGCAAGAGGGAGAAATAAGGTCAGACTGTCTGTGACATATGAAAAAGCACCAATGGAAACAATTAAAACTGGAAGATGCAAAGTGCAGGAATAAAAAGGGGAAGAAAACATTTGAGATGAAACTACTTAGCTTTCTGCATCACCAAATCCCAGTTGGTTACACTCAGAAAAAAACAGTGATACATGGCATTGATTTTCCTGATGGGGCATAGCGAGGAGAAACTCAGCATTCTCAAAAAGGTTATCTTGTGTCTGAAGTCGTGGATAAAGTGGGAAACTTTCTGTGCAGCTAGTCAACTCAGGTTAGAACATTAGAGGAATGTGACTCTTTTCTGAAACAAATACTATATATAACAGAGTTTGAATCATGGAATTGTGTTGGATTGCTTTTGAGAGCAATATTAATAATTCTGCTACTATAGTCATAACAGGCATATTAAGAAGTAAACAATGCTTTCAATTCACTGATTGGTCTCATTGATAACAGATCTGCCTTGGTTATGACAGAGTGAGTTTCTTAGCATAGATATCTTTTAAATATTCAAAATCCTTGTTTTTGCTCCTAAGAAGCATTGTTGGTTTACATTTAGGTGGCATATTAAATTCTACCTAGAAGTGTAAAGAGTTGCCTTCACAACTGAGGGGTCTTGGAAATAGGAAGAAACACCTTGTGTTCAATAGATCATCTTACATGTGGGATTCATGTTAGCACTGCTCCCTTGGGAGCATGTTTCTTGTTGGTGATACTCATTTACTTGTTTGTTTATTTATTTGTTTATTTGTTTGTTTATTTATTTATTTATTTTTTGAGGCTGGGTCTCACTATTTTTGCCTGTGGAACTGCAGGCTCATGTTGCCTGGGGTACCACAGACTCAAGCAATCCCCAGCCTCAGCTTCCCAGGCAGCTGGGATTACAGACGTGTGCCACCACGCCCAGCTGTTTGTTTGTTTATTTATTATTGAGACTAGATCTCGCTATTTTTGCCTTTTGGAACCGTAGGCTCACATTGCCCGGGGTATCACAGACTCAAGCAATCCCCAGCCTCAGTTTCCCAGGTACCTGGGATTACAGGTGAGCGCCACCATGCCCAGCTATATTTTTTGGAATTAAGTCTCGCTACGTGCCCCCAGCGGGACTCGAACCACGATTCCTGGGCCCTGCCGTGGCTTCCTAGGCTGCCGCTTACAGGCATGTGCCACAATGCCCCACCTATTTATGTATGTATGTATGTATGTATGTATGTATTTATTTATTTATTTATTTATTTATTGACAAGTTCTCACTATTTTACCCGGGAACCGCAGGCTCACGTTACCCAGGGGACCACGGACTCAAGCGATTCCCAGACTCAGCGTCCCAGGTAGCTGTGATTACAAGCGTGAGCCACCACGCCCAGCTATTTTTTGAGACTAGGTCTGGCTATGTTGCCCTGGGCGGGTCTTGAACAGGCAGACTGAAGCAATTCCTAGTCTTAGTTGCGCTCTAGGCTGCGCTTAAAGGCACGCATCACCATGCCCAGCTGGTGATACTCCTTTAGGAAGAGAACTTCCTTTAGGAAGAGAAGGTGCATGTGCATGGAGTGATGTAAGAAATGATAGAGATTGCCGCCTGGCCTTTGGGATGCCACCCTGCACTGGCATAGATGAGACATGACATGTTTTGCTTCTGGAGGCCGGGCACGGTGGTTCGTGCCTGTAAGCTTCAGCCTATGAAGCGGCCAGGGCTAGGGATCACGGTTCCAGTCCCATCTGGGGCCCGTAGCGAGACCTAGTTCCAAAAAAATAGCTGGGCGTGGTGGTGCGCGCCTGTAATCCCAGCTACCTGGGAAGCTGAGGCTGGGGATTGCTTGAGTCTGTGGTACCCCGGGCAACGAGAGCCTGCGGTTCCACGGTTCCACGGGCAAAAATAGCGAGACCTACTCTCAAAAAAAAAAAAAAAAAAGTTTTACTTCTGGAGAGGAAGACTTCATTTGCTCTCCCTGTCCAACCCCTTTCTGCTGGATTTTGCATACCAACGTCTAACCCATTCTCCGACACTGGACGAAACTTTGAGTGCATGGGAAAATGTGGCCTTCCCCTTGTCATTTGGGAGTACAGATTAGCCTTGAGGAAAATTCATGAACCCACACCTGAGTTTGGTCAGGCTAGAGACTCTCCAAGGATGATGCCTGTTTCTCATGTGGGAGTTGCAACCATTTTCCACATTCCATGGCCATTGCCTGTGACTAGAGGCTTTTGAAACCCTGGCAGGTGATATGTGACTGGGGTGTTATCTCATGTTTCTCAGGCAGGATCCTGAAACAGGCACGCTGATTGTCTAAAGCATTTGGACCATGAACGCTAATTCTGGTGGTGCAAGCTTTTAATTTCTTTTCTGAGTCACAGCATCTTTGTTGGATTTTCATCAAACCAACATTTTTAGATTTAAGAGTTAGCTATGCTTGGTTGTAATGTGCAAGTATGAGTTCATGTGCAGAAAATTTCTCCTATATTCATTGTTAGTTTTTCTTGCAATTTATAACTAAATCTTTTTCATTTGAATGAAATTAGTGGTTGCCTGGTCCTGTTTCTTTTTCTTTTTTAGTTTAGGTCTTGCTATTTTTGCCTATGGAACTGCAGGCTCATGTTGCCCTGGGTACCACAGGCTCAAGCAATCCCTAGCCTCAGCTTCCCAGGTAGCTGGGATTACAGGCACGTGCCACCACACCCAGCTATATTTTTTTGGAACTAGGTCTCACTATGTGCTCCCTTTCCGCCCCCCGTGGGACTCAAACCAGGATCCCTGGCCCTGGTTGCGGCTACCTAGGCTACTGCTTACAGGCACGTGCCACATGCCCAGCCTGCCTGGTCCAATTTCCATTGGAGCTAATACTGTACCCAGAATTCTGACTTTGCCGCGTTGTCAACTTAAACCATTTACTTTTATATGGTTTGGTTTTAATTTAAGGTTGTTTTTGGCTGGGAGCAGACATAACATAAATGTGATTATGAAGAGTTTACCCTATTTCTTTTCCTATTTACAGCCATTCATAGATCTCAGTTGAAGCTGAAAGAAAAATAGATTTTTTTAAGAATGAAAAATTGTATTTAATGAAAAATGAAAAAATTTCCATAAGCTGTAAACCAAAGCTGATACCTGTGGAGAGTGACAGAGACAAAAATATGGCTTTATTGACAAAAGACATTATTTACACTAGCGGTCTTCAAAGAGTGCAGCATCTGTGAGTTGGTGAGAAATCCAACTTCTTGGGCCTGTCCTCAGATCTACTGCACCAAAAAACCCTAGTTGATACCCCAAAATCTATATTTGAATAAGTCTCCAGGCAATTCCAATCTGCACTTAAATTTTGGAAGCACTGTTTAAACAGTAAAATAAGTAAATGCAGATAAATGTATTATTCACACAGGAAGTTGACATAATGCTTAACCTTTAAGCAATTGTAGGGAACAATTCAACCTGATATGACACATTTTTAGATATTCTAGAGTTGATATTTCAGAAACTTGTAACCAGTAGACAAAGTAAGTTGTCCTAATAATAAAACAGTGGACATTGTGGTCCATTGCCAAAATAATGAGAACTGAATGGAGACAGGTTTAGTACCTAGCATTAAAATTAAAACTAAAAATACTGATTTCATGCTGAAAACATTTTGGCATGTAAGTGTATCTCTTTTTAGCAATAATCTGTGTAGGCATGACTCAGAAGCCTCCAAAACTACAGGGACTATGAAATTCCTTATTATATTTCATTCCAATTTTACATTTCATTCCAAAATTGCCTGCAATTTTCTGGAGTCAATTATTGGTTAATTGTTACAAGCAGCCAGATTATATGATATTATCAAATTCAGTTTTTATCAACAGGATTTAAGTTAGAAGCTATGTAAAATATAATTTATGTATATAATCATATATGTAAATAAATTCAAGTAAAAAAATACCCATAAATCACATAAATGCCAAAACTATAAACCTAAATCTAACTTCTCCTCCCACTATTTGCAAAAACAAAAACCAAAAACAAAATGGATATTAACTAGAACTGTTTACTATTCTTGAAATTTCTAAAATTTAGCAAGAATATTTGTTAAATTGAAATTTAGTGTGAACTTAATAGGACTATGGGGAATATTTTAAGAAAATTAATGCTCTTAGTGCAACGGTAAGCTATTTGAAAGATTTTGGTGAAGTTTTATTACTCTTCTGTGTTTGGAAATAAGCATGAAAGCATAATGTGAAATCAATTTTGGAACATGGCATAATTTATCTTTCACACGTGCAGATTGTTACTCTTCTCTGTCTATAGCCTCGGTTCCTGCACTGCATTTCTGCAGTGGCCCACATCTTTGGGTTATGATGCAATGGACACATGATGTCTTATTTATTGAGAAAAGTTGCGTGAATTTTCTTCATTCCTGCAGTTGTATGATAATGGACAGCTGGATATAGTTGGAAAAACTGCAAAGACCACTGGATTGTTTTTATGCACAGTTTTTGGTTCCGAGATCAGACGAGATCGGGCGCGTTCAGGGTGGTATGGCCGTAGACTATGCACAGTTTTTGGTATCAGATTGATAGTGTGTGTGTATGTGGTATGTTTGTGTGCTAAGCAGGCATTGCAGGAAATATAAAAATAAATAAGACTCACTAGTTAGCATGAGATCACACAAAATCCAACATAGAAATACCCCATTTACTTCAAGATAGCTAATTCAATGGGACATAATAAAATTGGGTAATTATTCATTAATGGGACAATTACACTATTATGAATATAAATGACTCTTGGATAAAGCAACATCAGTATCACCAATTTACCCTTTGTTTTTTTTTCAGTAGCTGGAGTATTTTCATATTAGATGAAGTTAGGTAAAGACAGATAGTTGTAAGGCTACATTTAATTACTCCTATTGCAAATTGGATGTTTTTTTTTTTTATTTTTTTGAGACTAGGTCTCGCTATTTTTGCCTGTGGAACCGCAGGCTCTCGTTGCCCGGGGTACCACAGAGTCAAGCAATCCGCAGCCTCAGCTTCCCAGGGAGCTGGGATTACAGGCGTGCGCCACCATGCCCAGCTATTTTTTTGGAACTAGGTCTAGCTACGGGTCCCAGGCGGGACTCGAACCGTGATCCCTAGGCCCTGCCGCTTCATAGGCTGAAGCTTACAGGCAGGAGCCACCATGCCCGGCCCTGGATGTTATTTTTTGTATGAGAACTGAAAACTCTTTGGACTTTACAGTACTATCGTCCTCCTCCCTTATTATTATTTGTTTAAACATTTAGGTTTTTCTTTGTGGCTTGATCAAGATGAATTAAAATTTGCTGTTTGAGATATAAAGAATCTCAAATTTTTAGCATGCACATTAATGGTTGTATACCACAATTACCTGCAGTCACAGACCTGAGGAAACATCATAAGGAGCCTTTTCACTCTACCCTATATACCACATGTAGCTACAAACATGTACTGTCCCTAAAACATTAGGAACAATACTTTCCTTTGGAAAGGAAAATTTCCTGGTTATAACCTCTCAAGTATCCAAGAGGTCAACTAAAAGGCATGATTTCTGACATTGACCACAATCAGGCTCAGGTCTGGGCTAAAATTGGAACATAATTTCTAGAAATTTCTTTCTGTGGGGCCAACTGGGATGTGCTCAGGAGGAAGCACAGGGTCTGGTACATGTCTTCCAAGTTCAGAACCACAAGGATGTCCCTCTTGCACATGAGATCACAGCCTTTGGGTTTTCCCAAAACCAGCACATCCCAGAAAACTGATGGATACTATCAAGTTTGAGACACTGAACAAAGTTCTTCCTAAAGTAATTAACAACAAAAAAATGAACATCTTACCCAGAGAAATATAAAAATTCAATGCAATCCTTATCAAAATTTCAATGACATTCCTTAAATATATAGAACAAACAATACTGAGATACACATAGAACCAAAAAGACCCAAATAATCAAAACAACCCTGACATAAAAAGTTCTATAGTATCGTATACCCAAACTTAACTAGACTACAAACTTATTATAACCAAAACACTATGCTACTGATATGGACACAAACCAATGCAATAGACTTGAGAGTCCAGTAATAAGTCCATTTTTATATGGACAATTAATCTATGACAAAGTCAAGAGTAGACATTGAAGAAAGAAAATCTCTTCAACAAGTGGTGTTGGAACTAGGCGGTCACAAAATACAACACTGTCTCACACCGTATAAAAAAGCTACCTTAAAATGGGTTAAAGAACTGGATGAGTGGCCAGAAACAAAATACTCTGTGACACTGTTTTCAATGATGTCTCTGTGGATTCATTGCCACTGGCAAGAAAATCATAAGAGAAAATAAACAAATGGAACACCATCAAATTATAAAGCTTCTTCACAGTGAAAGAAAATATCATTAAAATAAACTGAATGGGAGAAACTCTACTGAATGGGAGAAAAATGTTTGCATATCATACATTTGACAAGTGGCTAATATCCAAGATCTACAAAGACCTCTACAACTCAACAAAAAGAAAAGTAAGAACCCAATTTGAAAGTGGGCAGAAGCGCTAAATATGATCTAGCAATTTTACTCCTAAGCATCTACCTGAAAAATATAAAGACACTAATACAAAGGAACATATGCACTTCTACATTCATTGCAGCACTACTTATTATTACCAAATTATGAAAACTACATAAGTGCCCAAATGACAGATGAATGGATTAGCAAGATGTGGAAGTCTACTCAGCCTTATCTACTAAGATGAACTCTTACCATTTATAAGAATACAGATGGAACTGGAGGGGATAATGCAAGGCAAAATATGTCAGAAAGAGAAAGACAAACATCCTATGGTTTCATTTGCATATGGAATACAGAGCAACACAAGAAAGGGACAGACAAAGCCAAAACAATAACAAAGGGTATAGAAGTCTGACTGTAGAATTAAGGCTACCAGAGGGGATGGATAGAGTAGAGAGTAGGGATTGTCAGGGCCAAAGGATCCATGTTGGAAGACTATGAATGCTTTGGTGGTAGATAATACATGGTAATCTGCATCTAAGTGGTGCGACCCTATACTTCTGAGTCATATACAGTGTTGTAAACCAGAGTTGGAAGCTATTTTTTTCTGATCCTTAGAAATGAATTATAATGTTCCATGTAGAAACCTGTTTTTGTGCACTAACCTGAGTCCACTTTCAGATCTGGCTTATTATTTTTTGAGGATAAGGATAAAAATATAACTTACTAAAGTTATGCATTACTATTTCTTTGAAGGGATTGGTTTTGGAGCAAGAATGACTTTTTTTTTTTTTTCTTTTTGAGACTTGGTCTCGCTATTTTTGCTCGTGGAACCACAGGCTCTCGTTGCCCGGGGTACCACAGACTCAAGTCATCCCCAGCCTCAGCTTCCCAGGTAGCTGGGATTACAGGCGCGTGCCACCATGCCCAGCTACTTTTTTGGAACTAGGTCTCACTACGGGCCCCAGGTGGGACTCGAACCGCGATCCCTAGCCCTGGCTGCTTCATAGGCTGAAGCTTACAGGCACGAGCCACCATGCTTGGCATACTTTCTTAATTAATTGAGATTAGTTGAAGTTAAAGGAATCAATTGAAAACTAGTAAATCAGATAGGGTGGTGAGCTTGAGCGCCGCCACTGCCAGAATCAGTCCTCGATTACCTTTTCTCTTCTGTTCAGCTGAATTGAGAAGAATTCCCCATATAACATCACCTGTATCATACAGACTCTTAGTACCTTTAGGAGTTAGAGGGGACATATGACTTGTCACTTCATACTGGCAATCTGCCCAGTTTGCCACTTTTCCAGGTGAGCTAGTAAAGAAGCAGTTAGGAGGCAAACACCTGACCACATGGTGACTGAGGTCTTTTCACCACCTGTGCACACTCCTCGATGAGAAACAGACAACAAACCAGGGGAGAAAGGAATGCTCTCTGCTCAAGGAAGATACAGAACAGAGAAGTTTATTTTACACTATCCGTCCAAGAAAACAATCGCCATAAACCAGTGCAAAATGTGCAACAGAATCATTAAGTGTGTCTTAGCTCTGAGAGCCCAAATTGGTGATTTTCCTTCCTGTTCCTTCAACGGGCAGGTGCCCCATCCGCTGATGCTGGCCTTGGTTTGCACCATCGACAGAAACATTCAACCAATTTGTAGCAGGTTATTTGTACAATTCATACCAGGATGTGTACAAGGGACCAGAAAACCATACCGAATGAATGATACGTGATCAGTGCTTAAAGTAAATACAAGGGACAGCACGGGCAAGAATCCACAGTTTCAATAAATACAAGTGTAACAAGCATGGGTGGGTCTCAACTCGTGGAATTAGTCTGCATAATAATTCAGCATCATACAAAATCTAGCAGGGTTGTTGAGCAGTGATTGACAACAACGTTCACAATAATTTATGTCCATGATCTAGTCTGCATTGAACACATTCTGTGGTTCCAAAGGTGTCAGTTTTCTGTTTTCTCCTTCCCTTGCCATCCCTCCGAGAAGGGAGGGGGCAGCTGTGGCAGCTTGGAGGTTGCGTCCTGTGAGGAAGGACGTTGGCCCAAGAGCCAGCGATCAGGGTCCAGTGTACTCAATACCGAGTGGCAAATTGGGACTTTATTGACGACATCTGTGCAAAGTGCGCTTCTCTCCATTTTCCAAGAAACCAGTGTCTGTAACTCCTGCATGGAAAGCAGTAGTGGCCTCTGGGTCACTCCCTCTGGGTCACTGCCTGTCACCCCAATACCAAGCAATGAGAGCACATCTCAATGACTCACAGGTTGGGAAGCTTCTGTCGCTCACTGCCTGTTATCTCTCAGATGGATAGTTTAACCAGGGCCCCTCGTCAAAGGCCGCAGGCAGGTTGGAACTATTGCTTTGAAATACTAGAGAAAACCTAGTGAGAAAGCGATGGTCATAATGGACACATGGAAAGTTGTCTTCTTCCTAAAACACTTGCACCCCCTACGCCTGTAGGATGTTAGGGAGGCATCCTTGGGCATGAAATGACATGCATTTGTTCCCGGTGCCCTCGCCCACTGTTGCTCTAATAAGCACTAAATCCATGCATACGCCAACGTGCCTGGGATCTGATCCCAGAAGACACAGCAGGACAACCTGTGGATTGATAAGTCCAGAGCCCAGTGAAAGAAGATGCAAGAGAAGCTCTCCATCTCTGAAAGAAAAAGAATGCAAGGAGGCATCCCCTAAAGTGAAAACACCCCCCCCAACCCAGTAACCTAGGATCCACCTCAAAATATAACAAAACCCCAAAAGCTACCTATAATCAATGTATCCTCTCCTCTCTATTTCTTCGACAGTCTCAGGTCATAAATTAGGTTAGTCTTCCATCCAATAACTTAAAAAAAGGAGGAGGGACTGTAATAAGTTTTGCCTGGCTTGGGCCAGTTAGCAGCCAGTTTTTCTAGTATCTCAGTCACTGTTCAAAAATGGAGCTTGAAAATTCACGTGAATGTCGGAAGTCTTCACATGGAGGAGGCAGGAAGGGGTGGAAGTGGTTGGGGAACAGGGAGGACCCAAGGATGGGAGTACGAGGGGAGAAAGCCTGGGCCACTGAGGAGGAGCAGAGGCCTGTGAACGGGGTGGGGGGAGAGACGGACACCCCGGCCCCGGGGCCTGTGTGACTTGGGGTGCGGCCGGGTCTTGTATTGCACAGAAAAGAAGGAACCGAGCCTCTGTGGGTGGATCAGTGGTCCCCGCACATGGGCAGGTTCACAAAGGTGAACACGTTGAACTCCGTCATGATGGAGAAGCACAGGAACACACCATACAGGAAAAGACACCCACACCCCAGCTTCTTGTCCAACTGCCACTTGTTCAGGTGAACACCAAACACCTGCAAAACAGAGAAGGGGATCAAAGGGGGGTCAAAGCACCCAGCAGAGGGCACCCGGTTTTCTCCCAGCCTACCAAGTTGACGTCTCATATTTTGCAAGGCAATGGCATCAAAATCAGGTAGGCAGGAAGTCAAGACCTGCTGGCTGTGGAAAAGTTATTTTAAAAGCTATGATGGCGGCAACAGTCTACAGAGTCACAAGTCCAATGCCACGCTGCTCTGGGCTGCTATCTCCAGTCTGATGCCTTGCCATCTGCCCAGAGCTGACACAGGCCCTTCCTGAGGTTGCCACACACCCCTCGCTCCCCCATCCCCATGTGGTGACAACGTCTTCTCCCATTCCTTTGTCTGGAGGTCAGGAAGCTGCTCCTTGATATTGTTTCCACATGGCCTTCCTTCTCTGCTTTTAAGAAACATCAAGCCTGGAATATAATGTTTTCTGAGACTCTTTACCCCTCTTAGTTGCATCAGGTCTGCAACTCTGGTCTCTTGCTGCACTGTTCGGAGTTGCAAGTCTCCATCCCCAACCCTCTTGTCCTGACTGTCTATTTATAAATCTCACTGAGACTATCTTACCAGCACTTCCTCACTGCTCACTTCCATGGGTATCCTGAATCCACCAGACTCGCGTGACTGCCCACATTGAAATGTAAATCAAATCAAGTAAAAATTTAATTCTTCAGTTGCACAAGCCCAGGTACAGACCCCTGGACAAGTGCTACTGGTAACCTTACTATTCCCAGTAACAGAAAGGTCTCCCTTGTCTCCGGATTCAGCATCCCATCTTCTGAGCATAGTCTATCATTCCTGCTTATTCCATATGGCACTTCCATAGCAGAATCACTTGTACCATCACTGCTCACTGCTCTTCACTTGCTCTCTTTCTGCCTTCCCCACCTAAATTCCACCAGCAATTGCTACCATCACTTCTGGGTATTCACTTCCACCCTTCAGTTACTCTCTAGCTTTGTTGTCCTTGTTGGCTAAGCCTTTTCCTTTAGTTCCACTCAAGCTCCCCTCTACTGCTCTCAGATAGGGGAAGAGGAAAATGCTCTTCCACGCTGGTGGGTCTCAAAATCAAACTCAAGCACACAAACCTAAGTGGGCCTAGTGCTCTATGGTGATCACCCCATGTTCCCAAGCCCACTTTCTCTCCCTTTGCTAGATGCTCTGTTAATGGACTTCACATGAGCCAGTGTGAGTGCTGGTAGGAATGTGTTTACATGAAATGTGTCGGTTGAGTTGGAATATTAAATTCTACAAGTGTGTGTAGTGACAGAGATAGTGGGATGGCATAAGAGTACACTGTCAATAAAATATATTCTTATTTTCTGAGTGCTGGGCAAACTCATGGATTTATGGAGAGGTTTCACAACTTGGAACAGTTGATCAGTTAGAATCTACCCATTATGATTAATCTTGCAGAAAAAGTGTGTTCTTCCCTTTCTTCCTGATCAAATGATTTGAACTTGACATGAAATTGCACCATGCTCCTGGGAAGAGACTGACTCCTTTTCAGGAAGGAAGATGACTTTATGGAAGATGGTTAGGATCTTCTTCTAGAGAAAAAAGTCACCCCTGAGACAGGACATCTGGAGACTGATTGTTCCCATCACCAGAAGACTGCACCCTTCTGGTGCACAAATAAACTCTAAAGCTGAAGAATCAAAGTACGGGGGAGGACATGGGAGCCTGAGTGGGAGAGAACTGAACACCTACCGTGACAAAGACAGAGGCCAGGAGCAAGCCCACGGAGTAAATCAGTCCCCTGCTGTTTAGCCGAATCTGTGAGGAAGGACAGAATAGTTAGATTTCTGAAAAAGCATCTGTTTAGTGCAGAATGTTCCAGCAACTCTGAATGTCAGTGACTCCACATCGCTCCTCTATGATGGAAACAAAAATGCAGTCATGCGCTGCAGCCTGCAGTACGGACATGCACTTTTGTGCACAGGCTAGTGCTGTGTTGTCTAGGCTCATTCCAATTCCATCCTTCCCTACACCACCCACCTGGTGCCTCAGGGCCACCTGAAGACACTCTCCTATCTCTCCTATGCTATGTGATAGGAGAGTTACTGCCCAACACGTCCCTGCTGAGTTGACAGCTGGCAAGCTTTTACCACTTCTTGGACATACTTTTGGGGTAATTTTCATAACACGAGTGACAGATGCAATGTTAAAAAAAATCATAAACTCATCTCTTTTGTACTAAAATGCCTGTGACCTCCTCCTGGCCTGGATGCGAAGAGATGGGTGAGGGTTGCTCCTGTGAGTCAGAAAAGGGAAGAGTTAATATCCTGTTGCTGCTGAGCCTAAGAGGGTTTTGTTGTGTTTGTTTTTCACAGAAAGACTACAGAGCTAACAGCTGAACATGGAAGGGAAACAGAGAAACAATTTTTGGAATTCTTAAGGATCAGGGTTGGCAACCATGGCTTCCTGTGGTGACAGAAATGGCCTACATCTGTGCTGTCTCAGTAGAAGCTGTTAGGCACATGTGACTGCTGAGCACTTAAAAGGTGGCCTTATCTTTAATAAAGTCAAATGCATGTATGTATGTATTGGTTCCTTAAACTTTTCAGTTTATTTAAAAAATTTTCTCACATCACTTATTTTTGTAGAATATCTGATTTCTTCTCTCAGGTGTAGTCCCCATAATTTTTGCACCGCCATGGCACCTGTGACCATCACCATAGACACTTGTGCTCTTCCCTCTCCTTTTTTGAACCATTTCCCTCCCTCTCCCTTGATGGATGCCTCAGATCTATGGTTTGTCTATAAGTTTTGTCTTTTTGCTGACCCTTTGTTTGGTTTCTTTATATACCTCCTAGAAGTGAGACCATCCAACCTTTTTTCCCCCTTCTGTAAGTCAACGAAGTTTAAAGGGTTATATGTGATTAGTGGATGCAGTATTGGACAGAATAGGTAAAGAATATTAAAATAATATAAAAATATCATAGTTTCTGCTATAGGGTAAAGAAGGTATCTTTACTGCTTTGAACTGGATCCTGAGGTCTGCTGCCCTGAAACAGGAGGTATGCCTTAGAACAACTGTTCTCCTAGTGTTGACCCCAGATAACCTGCATGTGTGTTAGAAATGCAGGTTCACAGGCCCCATTCAGACTACCTGAGTCAGAAATTCTGCAGGTTGGTCCATCAATCTGTGATTCCAATGTACAAGACTGTGTAAGAAGTACTGACAGAGAAAAAACAAAGGCTAAATTCACTTTTGATCTCCAAGAGTTTTGGGGGTGGGAATTTGACATTCACTCTTCACCACTACCCTGGAAACCTTTATGTGCATCCAGGTTCAGGAACCAGAGGCTCCCTACCAACCTACTTTGTCCTACTGGGAGTGAAACCCTCACTTGTGCTCACAGAAAGGAGAAGTGAGGCAGAGTCATTGTTTTCATTAGAGAAGCAGGTTGTGAGTACTAGCATGAGTGGTTTGGGGACTTTCTGAGAAATCTTTTTTTTTTTTTTTTGAGACTAGGTCTTGCTATTTTTGCCCATGGAACTGCAAGCTCTTGTTGCCCAGGGTATCATAGACTCAAGCAATCCCCAGCCTAAGCTTCCCAGGTAGCTGGGATTACAGGTGCGCACCACCACGCCCAGCTATTTTTTTCAGAACTAGGTCTCGCTACGGGCCCCAGGCGGGACTTGAACCGCGATTCCTAGCCCCGGCCGCTTCATAGGCTGAAGCTTACAAGCACGAGCCACTGTGCCCGGCCTCTGATAATCTTCAAGGTATGTATTTGCCATTCTTTTACCAATTCATTTCCAGGGTGGAGGTTCAGGAATATGTGGGAGGTCGCCATTAATGGGTGTTTGATTCATCTTTGAATCAAATCATGTTTGACATCACATGCCCTAAACAGTCAGTCCTTCCTGGGGAACCCTGGCACAATGTCCTGTCATAGGGAGAATTATTCAGGACTCTCACCTTACATACCCTATATGAACCAACCACCTAATGGGCACCAGCCTGGAATTTATTCCCAAACACCAAATGCCTTCTTAAGAGCAAAGGACTCAAACCATATCTCTGTGACACTAAAACAATGGGCCAAACTGGTTAATTCAATGTAAAAGTTTGGGGGATCTGCCTGACCTCAGTCCAACTGGAGGTTTAACTTCCTTCAGATCTCTCAACATGTGGATAGATTTTTCTTCTTTCATTGACAAAGTTGGCATAAAAAGGCCGATATGTAGGAACACCTGAGAAACACATAGGACTCTTTGCCCTAAACACTCTGTCCACACTGATCCTGTGATAATACCAATGTATCCTGACTAGTGAGTGCTATAAAGAGGGGGACACTACACCGAGCAAGAGGGTGGCCCTTATGTGGGTGAAGAACTCATTGGTGTGGTTCTCAATCCCATGGACCTTGGGTTGATTCTGAAACTGAATACAAACTCAGAAATTTTCTCAAGCTCTTAATTTTCTTTTCTCAGTTTTACTGAGATTGAATTGACATACATGATATAGGTTTATGATTATCATACACCTTATGATAACCTTATGGGAGACGATTATCACTGTAGTCTCCATCATATCACATAATTATGATTTATTTTTGATGAGAACATTGAAGGTCTCCTCTTCCAGCAACTTCCCAGTACATCACACAGCATTATTCACTGTAGTCATCATACTATACAGTTGAGAGCCAGCACTTATTATTCATCTTATCAGTTTGTACCCACTGACTGACTCTTAATTGCAACATTGCACAGATTCTTGCCCTCTGAGTTCCAGGGTCAAATCTTTGTCAGCAATAAGAACTGAGCAGAGTGATTTCCTGCTCTTAAGAAAACAAGAGCCAGCGAGAGCAAAGTTCCAAGCAGAAAAATTCCTTTTTTTAAAAAAATTTCTCGATTACACACACACCATATATATTTTTTATATCATTTATACTCCATTTTACATCATCATCTATCTCATTGTATTTCCCACTGCCCTGTCACCTGTGAACTGCCATCTTAATCTTTTGTGCTTGTCCCTTCCCTGATTTTACCCTTCTTCCGTCTCCCGTCTCCCTTGCTCTATGCTTCAGTTCTGTTGTTAGTTTTAACTCTTTCTGCCCTTCCCCCCCTATATCCCACATACAAGTGAGACTATGCAGTATTTCTTTTTCTTCCTGGTTTATTTCTGCTGGGATGATTCCTTCTAATTCCATCCATTCTTTCTGGCCATGTCCTTTTGAAAAAAAGGAATCATGTTCAACCATAGATTTTGAACTCTACTTTTCCTATATTCACATAAAGTCTCAAAGATCTGTACTACCGAAATTCTTTTTTTTTTTTTTGAGACTAGGTCTTGCTATTTTTGCCCGTGGAACCGCAGGCTCTCGTTGCCCGGGGTACCACAGACTCAAGCAATCCCCAGCCTCAGCTTTCCAGGTAGCTGGGATTACAGGTGCGCACCACCATGCCCAGCTATTTTTTTTGGAACTAGGTCTCGCTGCGGGCCCCAGGCGGGACTCTGACCGCGATCCCTAGCCCTGGCCGCTTAATAGGTGTACTACTGAAATTCTGGGCTCTTGAAGCCTGTACTGATTTCTTTCAGTCTGAACCCACATTTCAACACTGAAGTAACAGGAATTAGGATTCGTGTAACTGGAACTGAGTAATATCCCTCAGTCACTGGAGACCAAGGGTACTATGAGGCAGGGGCTGGAAAACTATGACTCTTATGCCATGTAGTCCATCACCTATTTTTGCAAATATAATTTTATCAGAACTCAGCTCACCTACCATCTGTGGCCACTTTTATCATGAAATGACAAAGTTGAACAGTTTGACAGAGACAATATGGCCTCACAGCATTTAAAACAGTTTCTCTCTGACCCTGGATTTAACTTACCGGCTCTAGATACAGTTTTCTGTCTTCTGCGTTCTTGTTTAGTCAACTTAGTTGCTGTATAATCATGGGTAAGGAATTTTCCCAAGCCTCAGTTTTCTGACATGTGACATGGGGGTAGTTCCTACCTGATGGGGTGGTTAAGAGGATGAATTGAGTTAATCTGTGCTAAAAACCTTCATCAGTACCAGTGTGTAGTAAGTGCTCAATAAGTCTGGGCTATTCTTTTTCATCCAATCACTGATAAATGACCCGAGCCCACTTCCCTGTTATCCCTGACTGCTGCTTAATAAACTCCTTACCCAGCAGCCCCTGCTCAATGCCTCAGTAGATGGAAAACACCATCAGGGCAGGAACGCATCTTACTTTAACCTCCACCTGTACAGGTTTGGGCATGGACAGGTTGTCAAAATGTAATTCATAAACTGGCAATTTCTTTAAGGAAATGAAACAGTATAGGGTAGACTGCTCAGTGAGATGCTGAATGCTACCCGTGAAGGGTTTCCAGAAGCAGTGCAATCCCCAAACCAATCTCCCAATCTCCCTTCACCACTTCAATTTTTGAGTGTGTATAGTATGTTTCCCCCATTCAGTGTTAAGAGATGGGATCCTGGAATATGCCCTCTCATATAAGCTTCTGTTCAGCATAATTTTTTAAAGATTTCTGTATGTTTTGCATTGCATCAATAGCCCAAGGTTGGTTTACATATCTTGATGAGTGGACATCTGGGTTATTCAGTGATGAGGGTGTATTAGTTTTATAATTTCCAAACAAAATGAAAAGAAGCCTATGATGGTTCCTCTTCAGTGATCTAGAATTATTAGCGAAGAGAGTGAACGTCAGTGATTGTGCTGCAGACCTTAAGTTTACTTTCAACCCAGCTTCTCTCCTGTAGTTGGATGAGCACATTCCTAACCTTAGCTCACTCCTGTTTCCCTTTTTGGGCCTCGAGTCTCAGCAAATGGGGCACTGACTTCCTTCCCACCTCCACTCTGCCTACCTTCCCTTAGTCCCAAGGTTTCTTCCAAGTTCATTGGCCCTTGCTGGCCCCTTCCCCTTGATGGCTCCTTCCCCCTTCTGACACTCTTCTCTTCTTGCATCTGTTCTTAGATTACACTAGCTCCATGAGGGCAGATACCTGGTCTTGAGCTTCCGTCTTGCCAGAAAGTCAGGTAGAACAAGATCTATCCCCATCCTCATGTGTGTTAGAATCTCTGAGGTCAGGGGTTTGGGATCCTTACTCATCCGAGTGTACACATCTTATGTTTGAATGAGCATCTGCTGGTAATACTAAGCATTGGTGGGTGTGCTTGGTTGGAGGTGGGTGGGGGAAGGGTGGTTGGAGGGGGGAGGGAAGGGTGGAGAGCTGGGAATAGGGGGCAAGAGTGGAGACTTGGAGAAGAGACTGGCCATGTAAGGATTGGCTTTAAGTTGATCGCTTTGCTGTTGTTGTTGCTAAGCAACAAAGTCCAAGGGCAACAAAAACATTCTTTTCTTTTTTTTTGAGACTAGGTCTTGCTATTTTTTTCCTGTGGAACCACAGGCTCTCGTTGCCCTGGGTACCACAGACTCAAGCAATCTCCAGCCTCAGCTTCCCAGGTAGCTGGGATTACAGGTATGCGCCAACATGCCCAACTATTTTTTGGGACTAGGTCTCACTGTGCTGCCCCAAGCAGGACTCGAACCATGATCCCTAGCTCCAGCCACTTCATAAGCTGAAGCTTACAGGTACATGCCATTGTGCCCAGCTTCAAAAGCATTCTTTGCTTTGCACACAGTAAAAACATATTTTGTGTACTGCTTGCTAAGTTTTCAAAAACACATGTATCACCCATGTAAACCACTGTCAGTGAAAATACAAAATATTTACAGCACCCTCATGTATTTCTTTGATGGCAATCGATCTTGCTCAGTCCCCTCAAAAACTAGTTTCTGGGGGCAACATAAGCCAGGAAATAGCACCACCAGTCTGATCTCCAGACTAACTTTGAGGAAGTCTTTGAGTTCCAACCTGTGACAACAGTTTCTTTGCTCCATACCTGCCCATGCAAGCCTCATTCAATGAAAACTCAGACATTTCTCCAGGGCTCTCCCCGTGAAAGCTGGCAAGGCTCAACTTGGTCGCTTAGCTCTGACTTTTAACACTGGTGGTTTTTTTCCCTTCCCTTCAAAACTATGCATTTTCATTCTTCAATTTCCTCTTGGCAGTTTTTGCAGAGAAAGACTGGCTGACTCTAAAGTTAATAGGAATTGAGCTCATGAATATGTAGTTTTTAGTACAAATGCACATGCAGAGACTCATGGATATACCTAGCTTCATGTACACATGTAGATCAGAAGTCAGTTCCCTGAATCCTACACATTTTGGAGATCCCAAAATCCTGGCGTCAAACATCCTGATTTGCTCCACATTACAGTTAAAAATCTCTATGGCTTGAGATCAACTCCACCCAAACAGCGAATTCTTTTAGGAAAAATAAGAAGCCCCTAGATTTTTCCTAATTTACTTATAACTTGCAACACATGTTGTGCGTCACTTTGCATTTTCTCATGTAGGTAATGTGGACACTTGTTTGGGTGTAGTTTCCAAATGGATGTGTCTAGTCCTGACATGATGTTGTAAAATATTACTAAGTGGGAATCCTTACTGTGAACCAGTAAATCAGTCAGAAAGTGAATAAGCCATAGAAAAGAAACACTTTCATGGCAGCTGGTACCTAAATCCTTTCCAAAGTGCTCTCACAAACATGGGGTTGCATTCAATTTGAGGACAACTCTGTGAAGGAGGGTGGATTCTGTTTTCCCCATGGAAGCTCAAGGCAGCTGAGACTTAAGGAAGTTCAACACTTAGTCCATGAAGTTGGTGAGGGGTCAACCCTGCATTTAGAGTTGGGTTTCTACTGCAAATTCCAGACAATTCTTTGTACCCTGGAGGGAACAGGGTTTGAAAAGTTAAGGTCTTTCCGTTACCTGCTAAGAATCCTCTGAAGTTACACCTAGGCCTTTTAGCTTGTCTTTTCTGTAAGAGTCATGAAGGGATGGTGAGAACCGAGATACCAGTGTAGCTGATGTTGTAGGGACCCTTTACATATCCCCTTGGACCTCTAACCACCATTTTGGTGGGGCCAGCTATTTCCCAGCTGTGCCTGTGGACTTTTACCTGAACCATGGAACTACCCCACAGCCTCCACCAATGGCTGTCAGGAGTGGGTGTACAAATGAACAAACACTCTAACTCCCCGGCCCCCAGACAGGAATGCTATAAGATGAGGAGTGTACACAGGTTCCTAGGGCTTCCCCAAGCCAGCATCTCAGTTCCAGCCACCCCCTAGTGGAAATGGTCTTGCTAACTGACCTTCCTGGCCACCTTCCCTCCATATATCACCTCCCCACTCTCCTACTGGACCTTCCTGTCCCTCCTGAATCCTTGTTCCAGAACTGAGGAGCTACTCATTGATAAACAGAAGCAGCTTCAGACCTTGGAGATTCAGCTCTGTCCTTCCATGGGGCCCTATAAAGCCTATGCCTTCTCTTAAGTAGCATCTCATTTCTTGTATACCTGAAATTTAATGGTCAAGGATCATCAAGGTGATCGGCAGTGTCACTGTAGCTCCTAGGGGTTCTGTTAGAACAACTTTACCGAGGATCTCTCATTACAATGTCATCAGACCATTCCCACATTACCCGTCAAGGTCCTGTGGGAGTAGCTTCTAGACTGACTCTGGTAATGAACTTCTCCTACTGCTGATTTCCAAGGTGTCAAAATGTTCTCCATGGTCATTTGCAGCTCCTAACAAGACCTCCTTGATGGTGGAGCCAGAAAGAGTTCATAGTCTCTTCTCATGAGTTTTTACAGTCAGATTTAGCACCCACAGTCCCCTAAGGTCTGGGATAGGTAGTTTCAGAAAAGGGGAAAACCCATTCTTGCCAGCTGGAGAGTGTTGAGCTGTTATAACTCTGCTCTGGGAATGCTTGTAATAAAAAGGTCACAAGTGACTGGTTAATGAATTCAACCCAAATGAGTCCTCTGTGAGTGTCCTGGGTCAAGGCTGGACCACTAGCTCTAGCTCCAAGAGAGAGGCACATCAGAGAAGACATCCCATGTGAATTTATAGGTGGTACACTGGGCTGGAGGAGGGTTCTTGGAGGTGATGGTTCACTGACAGAGTTGACTTTTTCCTTGTTTTCTTCTGATGCATTTCTAAACCATACCAAATATCATGCCATTCATGCCATTTCTAAAATCCTGAATGGCAGTTAGAACAGAATCTGAGCTTTTCACAATAGCCTACAAAATCTTGGGTGACCAGGTCCTGACCTCATCCCAGCTCCACACCTATTAAGAGAGATGCTCAAGCGTTGCCAGTCGATCCATCGCTGAGTCTTTCTGGTTCTTGCTGCTATCTCTTGTTTTGTCTTCCAAGTTCTTTAGCTTTACTGCTGTGATGGAGGCAGAGTGAATCCTGGTCTTATTCCCCTTCTCCTGTGTTACTGTCTTGTGTCTACCCTCTTTCTACAGCTTCATGGTAAGCAGAGGTTTTTCTCTACACCTGGGCTTGGTCAACTGATATAATTTGGGCAATGGATACTGGTGGACTTAACACAAACACAGGTTGGGAATGTATTTCTATAACTGAGGTTGTCTCTTGCACTCTTGCCTTTCATAGCAAGAATAATGACTCTGTAAGTCACTGGTCCCCAAAGGATGAGAGACACAGGGAGAAGGACTGTTGAAGCTTGGAGCCAAGTCCAGACTACCAAACACTTATCAGTTCACAGATGCATGAATGAGAAATACATAATAATATGCATAGGCTACTGGGTTCTGGAGTGGTTAATTACACAGAGTAATGGTGGCAATGGTAACTGATAAAACTGCCTGGTATTTCCTCTCCTGCAGTGCCTCATAACAGGGTTTGCTGCAATCAACCTTGTGGAGCGCCCACCATTTCTTCATGCAGCCATCAGAATCTTTTTTCTAAATGGTACTCAGGATAACACCAGCCATCTCTGATGTACTCCTACCCATTTGACTCATGGTGCTGTTTCCCACATGGCCCCTCTCTGCTTCCTGTCACTCATTCCTCTACATCCCCATGTTCCACTCTCTACACCCTAACCCTAGTTACTGGAGCTGCCCTTATATCCTTTGGTGACAAAGTTCTCTTGTGTCCTTATCTTCCACAATTTGTTTCTTCCACTTGGGAAAAATCCTCAGTTCCTTAACCTGCTTGGTTCCTAGTAATCTCAGATTCTTTTTGGATTGGGTGTTACTTCTTTACTTCCCAGGTCCCCAACCTCTGCCAGACACCACTCACACAGCCAGCCCTTAGGAGAGCGTGCATCATACTTGGCTTGGAATTGCTTCTGTCACTGCCTCCTCCCAGGGGATGCAGTTCCAGGCACACAGGATGGTGTTTCTCTTGCTCACTGCAGCAAATCCAGTGACAATTACCCACTTAGCACACAGTTAAGTGTTGAAGCAATGTTTGCTCATGGAAAGAAAGATGAGATGAGAACATCTAAAAATAGGGGATCTTCCTTCTAAAAAGAAGTGGTCTTCTTTTTAGTTCTGTGGATTCTGGTGTCAGATGGGCTCTTGCTTGGAGAGGGAATAAAACAGCCTCCCATACTCTTTCCATTGCTTCTCAGATTCACTCTGCATTTCTAAATCCTAGCTCAGGAATCTGGTTTTTGCCCTGGCTTCCTGGACCCTGCCTGCTGTCTTTCTTAGTTCCGCCATAGATGTGGAAGAGACATTCATCAGCATAATGGGATAACAAGTACTCAGAGTACTTAGTTTCCAAATGTTGACTTTTAGAAATATATCTTATTTTGAGCACTTAGGTAGCTAGTTGGCTTCTGAGCAAGCCACAAGTGCTAACAAATGTCAAAATCTGTAGAGCTGGATTCATTAGTCACTGTCAAATGCCTGGACCCAGCACCACGCACAAAACAGCTGTCTTGGTGGTAATAATCCAAAAATTATGACTTGGAAGTCTCATCTAGTTGAGATGGAGAAATTGGCTCAGAATTGCTAGCAGGTCTCTCATGAGGATGGAGAGGCCATTAAACTCAGAGGCTGCTCAGTTCTGAAGTCAGAAAGGCAGAAAGATATCATGGGTTACACTGGGCTGAGGTGAAGAAGACCGCTGAGTGTACTTTTGGAAATGAAACCTCTCTCATGGGAAAAGCTGGAGGCAGAGATGAGGGAAGATGAAGATGCTCATGCCAAATAATCCCCATATTTGCTATTCCATGAATATGGAAGTATTTTCAAGTGACTTATGCATCTCAACATAAGACAACACAGTGTTGTCCCCAAAACGTGGCTGGATATGGTGGGGTGGGCATGGGGGGGGGTCTCAAGTAAGCCAGAGGGACCCAGAGACCAGGCAAATGGTAGTCCTCCTGGGAAGATGTAGAATGGTGCCTCTAGACCTTGAGAGGGAGGGGGGGCATCACTGAAATCACACTACAACCTCAGGCAGTAGTAATTTTTGCTGGCACTTGTGGTGGGACATTCAGAATGGGAATCTGGGGTAGGAGGTCTCTTCTAGTTCCTACTCTCCTTATTTCAAGTTGAGCTCACCATAGCCTTCATGAGTGAGCAGACTCTGTCATCTCTTCTAGAAAAGACTCAGAAGGAAGGACAGGAATGACTCTCTCCAACAAAGACTCTCATGCTCCTATGTCCCATGGTGAGCATGGCAGCATGGTGGCTGCCATGACTAACTGGGCTTTGACCAACCCTCCTTCTCTATTTTCTGGTGCCTTGGAGAAAGGAAAGCTCTCACTGTCCTCTCTGCTTTTCTTCTGGCTGTGTGCCATGGTTTTCTGACCTGCATCATGACTCATACAATGTTGTATTTCAAATGAACCCTGTGATCCCTCACTGCACACTCCCCATACCCCTGCCACCCTGGTTGTTTTCCTGTTCTAGGATACAGCCCTTCACAGTGTCTTTGTACTTTCTGTTCCCTTTTCAAGAATGTTCCCCCTGCCTTCCACACACTCAAGTGTTTTTTGCTTTTCACAACTCAGCACAATACTCCTTAGTCCAATTAACCCAGAGTGATACATGGCTCCTACATACATCCCCTACCACCTGGTATTCCTAAGGCATTTACTCTCTGATGTTAGTGTATTTATGGATTGCCTGATGCAGGGAAGGTCTGGACTACCTTGTTCATTCTTATAACCAACGCTCTCAAGTTCGCGGCACATAGTAGGTATACAATAAACATTGACCGAGGAATCAATTACTGACCTATTTAGCTACCATCATGATTAAATGAGACCATGACTGCATGGCATTTTTATAAAATACTGAGAACATAGCAGGAATTCAGTGAGTATTTAGCTTGTTTTTCTTTTTAACACTGCTTATATCACTGTGAATATTTAGTTCTTTATCACTGTTTGATTTGTCCACTGCTCTTCTCTCAGGTCAGCCTATTCCTTCACTCTGCTTTACTCATGTATCTTCCTCAACAGGTCAGATGATGCTGATGGGAAACAGGATGTTTAAAAATATCCAACAAATATTTTTTTCAGCATATTTTGAGTACTGGGCACCATGGTAGGCACAGAGGAAACACAAATTCATCAGATGGTTGCTGTGCTCAAGGAGACATCTCTCTTGGGGGAACTCAGACAACAGGGGAAAAGGTAAGCTTTTTTTTTGTTTTTTTGAGACTAGGTCTCGCTATTTTCTTTTTTTTTTTTTGAGGCTAGGTCTTGCTATTTTTGTCCGTGGAACCACAGGCTCTTGTTGCCTGGGGTACCACAGACTCAAGCAATCCCCAGCCTCAGCTTCCCAGGTAGCTGGAATGACAGGCACGCGCCACCACGCCCAGCTATTTTTTTGGAACCAGGTCTCACTACGAGCCCCAGGCGGGACTCAAACCGCGATCCCTAGCCCTGGCCGCTTCATTAGGCTGAAGCTTACAGGCATGAGCCACCGTGCCTGGCCTAGGTCTTGTTATTTTTGCCTGTGGAACTGCAGGCTCTCGTTGCCCGGGGTACCACAGACTCAAGCAATCCCCAGCCTCAGCTTCCCAGGTAGCTGGGATTACAGGCGCGCACCACCATGCCCAGCTATTTTTTTTGGAACTAGGTCTCACTAAGGGACCCAGGCAGGACTCGAACCGTGATTCCCTAGCCCCGGCCGCTTCATAGGCTGAAGCTTACAGGCACGAGCCACCGTGCCTGGCCTGAAAAGGTAAGCTTTGATGGGAGCTGCTGGAAAACCCAGTAGCAGCACCTGACCCAAGCTTGAGGGATCACAGGTGATACCTAGTTGGATGATGACCTGGAGAGACATAATGAGAGGCCCTCCTGGGGTGAGGTGATCTGATCCCAAATGGCTATTTTCTGGAACCTTGTCTCCCAGGAAAAACAAAAGATGCAGTTGTGTTGAGCTGAATATTGGGCCATTATTTTTACCTCTGCTGCTGGTCAGAAAGCTGCTCTGTACAAGTTTCCCAGAAATTAGAGTACACTATTTTTGATAAGAATATTTTATTCTTAACTTTTTCTTGATAGCTCGAAGTTGCTACTGTGAATTTTAAATTATTTAACTGGGGAGAAATAAAGCAAAGCTGTTGGAAACCACTGATGTAGGAAGAATTCCTCACCCCTACAACTGAAGAGGTATAAAGTGTTCTCAACTTAAACAAGTATAATATTCTCTGTCTGCAAGGTGGCAGCAGCTGCAGTGTGGATGGAAAGCATGTGGCTGACAAGACCTTACACTCAGATTCTAGTAGCAGACAAGGGGTGGGTTAGTCCCATCAGATGAAAGAGGGAAGCAATGAGGCCAGGAGCTATTTGGGGAAGACTTCAATGTAGGCATGAAAGGATTAGGATATCAGGCATGTGGGTAGGACTTGGGGTATATTCTCCTGCTGAGGGAAATTCCTCTTGCACTGACTACTCTCTCAATCAGTGAGATCAAGCTCTAGGTAAAAAGTTGCCCTGTGAACAATGCCACTAGTGTTGGAGGGTGGTTTTATGACTGTCATTTCCTTGACTGTGCTCACCTGGCTGACCTTCCCCTTCTTGACCATTTACATTTTAGCTACGACCCAGTTCGGATAAAAATGTTTCCTGATACTGAAGTGGGACACTAATTCTGAAATGTGGGATTCTAAAATGCATGGCTATTTCATTCAAACAATCATGGGAAGCTGAATAGCTTCCACATTATGAATATTACTAAAAATTAGTTAACTCAGATTTTTTCCTCTGTACTTTTCAAGTTCAAAATGAAACAGCTTTTTTTTTTTTTAACCAAAAGTTGGCCAGACAACTAGGTAGCAACAGACAAAATAATGAATTTGGATCCTTATTTGACACTCTCATGAAGTAGAGGCCCAACTTCAACTTCATGAACTATTTCTAGTTGTATTTTGAGTGGGCTTTCAAAAGAGAGGCTGATGTTGGATATCTGTATCCTTGGAGTAAAACGAAGATCTCTCTGGCACTGGTTACAGAGAAAGGAGCATTTGAAGGAAAACACAATGTGACGCACCCCTTTCTCTGGTCTTACCACCCAAATGTGCCCCTGAGAGTAGGCCCCTGTGTGTATACAGATAGATTATAAATGAGAAGTGGTATTTTCTTCTCTTGCACTTCTTTCTCCCCTTCAAGATCAAAGGGGATCTTCAACCACAGGACTAGCTGTTCTCCTTGTATAATTCTAGCAACATGACCAAATTGTGTCATCTACAGATGGAAAACATGAATTTGGGCCAAACATCAATCAAGGCCTGAATTTCTGAATTCATGATGTCACCCATATTAGCATTCAGGGCCTGAAATGGATATGTTCTCATGTCTGTATTACGGAATTGAGAATTACATTTAATTTTTGGTTCTCTAAAGAGTGTTGGGAGAATGTCAGAAATGCAGAGAATGAGGCAGGTCAGTAGAGGTCTTTTTACATCAGACAAGGTATCTGGATCATACTTTCAAATCTGACATGGTCAGGGAGGTTTATTTCAGGCTGAGTTCTGTGTTTTGTTGTTGGAACTTTTTGATTCATCAGCCATGACTCCACACTGTAGGTTCAGTAAAGGAAGAGCAAATAACAGCTCTGAGGACATTGGAAGAGTTTGCTTTCCCCTCCTGTGTGTCCATCCTCCCTGGAGAGAATGGATGGGGTGAAACTCTGTTATCCCTGGCTTGACTTTCAAGGTTACTAAAGTTTCTTTTTATCTTTATGCTGCCAGATTTCTAGCCACCCAAGACAACAAAGAGTCATTCAAATTCACATCAGTCTATAATTTACTTCTTCATAAATTTGGTAAATAGGAAAGAGAAACAAACAGAGGACTAACTCAATTGCTGTCTGATAAATCAATAAATGAATGGCTGATGAACTCAACAGATCCATGCCCAGTGCTCTGACTGAGGTAAAGGGGAATGGAAGTCTGGCATTGGGTGTCAAAGAAGATGGACCAGGACATGAAATGAGAGAAAACACTGCATTTAGAAGGGCTGGAGCACTGCAGGGAGGGACGAGCACTCCAGTCTGACCAAAAAACACTGGGAGACACCAGATATTGCTTAAGGTAGGATATGCCAATCTCAAGACTTTTGCTAATAGTAGGACAAGCAGGCTAAAGCCTAAGCTCAGCTGAACCACAGGGAGGACTGACTGATGGAACTGAACTGGTAATCTCTTTTCCTCAGTTTTGCTCATGCAAAACTGTCTCACCTGGAAAATAAAGGTTGAACCAAATAATAATATAATGTATATTTTGATCTATACATGTCCTCATGTCTTAGCCTGGATATAAAACTTCTCTCAAACTCATGAAAGGCAATTTTGGGTGAGAGCTAATGCAAATACAATGGCAGTATTAACCATGGGGTGTGATTTGCAACACATTTTTCATGGCTGGAGTAGGTACGGTCCCTACTAGGTGTCCTGAGAAGCACAGTCTCAAAAAGGTTTCTATGGTCAGAATAGGAGTGTATCATGAAGCTATCCTCAAACCTTAGGGATAAAATTAGGATAAATTAAAATGCAAAGAGTTTATCATTTTGAAATATAACTAGGCTTGCATAACATGCCTCAAAATATCCAGCCTATAAAACAAATCCTACTCTGGAAAAATGATCAAAGGAAATCACCTTAAATGTAGATGCTGACTTCAGTACAATATTTATGAATTCCCAAAATCTATACTATTGATGTACATTATTTGTAACAATATCCATATCATTATTTGTAACAATAAAAATCTCATACAAAATTAATGTCAATCTGCAGCAACATGATAAAGTAAAATTTTGGCATCATCAGAAATTAGGCTGCCTTTGAAATTGATGCTTCTAATGAGATTTTAAGAATGTATGTGTTTGATATAAAAATAAATATAAAATGCAATGTATAAAATCTTATGTTACCTTGGCTATATAAATCAGCCCAGAGAGAAAAATACACTGAAATGTTAATAACCGATATCTGTGGCTCGGGCTATGTATGCTTTTTATTGTATCTTCTGAAGCTATAACATCTCATGGGCAGCCACGAGTCATATGTAGCTATATAAATTTAGATCAATTAAAATAAATAAGTAGAATTCAGTTATTCACTTGTACCAATAACATTTCAAGTGCTGAAAAGTCTTGAGTAGCTCGTGGCTCCTGTATTTGACAGCACAGTTAGTATTTCTGTCATTACAGAAAACCTACTGGGCAGGTATTGCTTCAGTTTTTCTGAAGACCATGAATTTTTCTTATAACCAGAGAAAAAAAGGAACAAAGAAGTAAAGTTTTGGATTCACTGTGCATAGAAAAAACTTAAGAAATTATTTTTGGAATGGCAAAATATAATCAAGGTGACTTGAACTTTGAGAAAACATGAAACAATTTTAATGAGAGAGGTGAAACACAATGATAGTACTGCTTTCAGCCTGACAACAGGAAAGCGTGATAACCAGAAAGGGTGGTATAGATATGCTCTGGAAGGAGGGAGCTCAGAGAGGCAGGATTGGTTGGGAAAGCCCATGAGGCTGGAGTGGAAGGGAAGGGCAGCTCACCTTATGGGCTCTGGGCACAGGGCAGAAATAAACCCTACAATATGGGGGATCCCTTGGATGATCACAGTCCCAGTAAAAGGTTACGTGAAAATCCTTGTTTAGAGTTTACTCTCAACCTAAAACCCTGGCTGGCATGCGAGGGTTCACTGATGTCTGCATCCTCTCCCTTCCTGTACACACAGTTAAGGAATACGTTGGACATGTCTTGCATTGAGGTAAGCATCTATCTTGCCTGCATGATGGTCTGGGGGAGACAAGACACACAAGACTCATCACAAAATGATCTGCATAATTGCCTACGCCCTTGCTTTTTTTGTTTTGTTTTGTGTGTGTGTGTGTGTGTGTGTGTGTGTGTGTGTGTGGTCATTGGAGAAAGACTTCAAGATGGAAGAAATTTGTGATGGAATAAGCCCTAATTTCTGAGTTTCTTCTTGAAGAGTTCATGGAAGTTAGCAGAATAAAACCATCTACATTCACAAAATTACCGTTTAGTGAGGAAAAAATAACCTTTTCTGTGGCTACCTTGGAAATTTAGAGTTGTTTAGACTATAGCAATAGTTATATTTATTTTGACAAATACAATTCTAATTCAACCTTCATGTGGGAGGTATTACTTAATTCCCATGTGTCACAGGGTCCTGGGACCATGACAGATCAAAGTTTCATTCCCAAATATATGGCCTTTGGAGTGGTTTTCTGTTGCTGATTGATAGTGTTATGCATACTGGAAGCCGTGGGGCATGCTGGTAAGAGTGTTGAATAGCCTTACGTTACGCATCTGATGTCTGTGCTGGGGGTCTGAGTTTTGTTATCACATCTGTTCATGCTGCAGACATGTCTACTTGCCAGGCTGTCCATAAAAGTCTTAGATTCCAGTGGACTTCCCTGGACAGAGTTATCTCACACATATTCTTATAACTCAATGCTAGTGAGAATGCCACCTGTGTGACCTGTGGACAGGACTTGGAAGTCTAATCTCTCTGAACTTCTCGATGTATTTCATTTTCTTGCTGTGTTTATTCTACATTTTTTGCTATAATAAACCTAACCATGCCTATTACCTGCTATTGAGTCACATGAGTCCTCCTGGGGTATCAATGAACTCATGAGTGGTCATAGGCTCTTGAGGTATCTTACAAATATTTCTCTGGAAAACAGCACTCATCATTCTGTCTGGCATTTGCATATCCTACTTCCATTTACTGACTAATAGCGTATGCATCAAGCTCTTGTGAATTTGTTTAATGTAAGTCCAATTATAAGTACTAATAACAATATCACTCTTTGAAGAATTCAGGAAGATTATCTAGAAACCTATGACCACCTAATGAATGAAACTCTTTCAGTGAGTAGCCAACTGAGATGACCCTCTTTAGTGTATCTCTCTTGCACGTAACACTGAACATTTAATAAGATAAACCCGTTCTAAGATTCAGGACAAGGATGAGTGAGACATAAACACATGCTATGGAGTGAGAGCTCTGTTTGTTGTTGTTGTAGTTGGATTTCTAGAAAGGAATCACAAATGGAGTGGCAATCGAGACATACCTGCAAGGAGGGGTCACTATTTCTAATGGAAAGAGTGTACATTTGAGGCTGAGGACTCTGCTGGAGGAAAGATTTCAGCATGGAAATATAGGCACCCTCAGGGGCAGTGTATCTGAAGGGTGTGAGAGTTGGTGCTACTCATTGTCAGAGCATAGTCAGTGAGCTATGATACTAGGGCACACTGTTTGGGGACCATGAAACCCAACCCTTCTGATGGATAAAAGTTCACTTTGTAGTTAACCGAGGTTAAATGGTACTTATCCTGCACTTAGAACCCAGGACTAAAACTCATGGCTGCTGAGTATTTCATAAATGCCATCAAAAGTTTTCTTTCTTTCTTTCTTCTTTTTTTTTTTTGAGACTAGGTCTCGCTATTTTTGCCCGTGGAACTGCAGGCTCTCGTTGCCCGGGGTACCACAGATTCAAGCAATCCCCAGCCTCAGCTTCCCAGGTAGCTGGAATGACAGGCATGCACCACCACGCCCAGCTATTTTTTTGGAACTAGGTCTCCCTACGGGCCCCAGGCGGGACTCGAACCGCGATCCCTAGCCCCGGCCGCTTCATAGGCTGAAGCTTACAGGCACGAGCCACTGTGCCCGGCCTCAAAAGTTTTCTAAATCCATGTGTCACATAAGTTTGAAAGTCATTACTTATTATTATATTAGCAAATGAGCACCTTGATGATCTGGCCCTGCTTACCCCCTACCCTGCCAGGTTGTTCCAACAGGGCTTATCCGTCTCCCCATCACGAAAAGCACATTTTTGCCTCAGGGCCTTTGCACTTGCTTTCCCTTGCCTGCAATGATTTTGCTACTTTTTGACTCAATTTCCTCAAGGTTGATTCATTCCAGTTTTCTAGATTTTAGCTTAGGGTCATCTTCTGAAACGCCATTTCCTAGATTCCACAATGGAATGTAGCTTTTCTCAGCCAACTCACTACGCAATTTCATAGACAACAGAGAGGAAATTCCTGCTCCGAAGAGCGCATTCTGCCTTCTTCCATTTCCTTTTATCTTTACCCTCTCATGAAATCTCTCATTGGCATGTTAATTTCAAATGAACCAAAAATGGAAGGTTTTTCTGTACTATAATCTGTTTCTTGAGCTGAAAGAACCCTTAGTGAAGTAATTCCAAAGACAACCACCATCTGATAAAATGAGTCAACATGCGTATACTACAAATTGTATACTCTATAGAGTATATATTGTATACTCTATAGTAGAGTATATATTGTATACTCTATAGAGTATACAATTGTATACTCTCTCTATATATTTGTATATAATTGTATACTCTATAGAGTATACAATTACCTACAACCTACTGTGTAGGAAAACTGATGAAACAGGCAGTAACACATTCAGAGCAGCAGCCAGGACGCCCAGGTATAAAAACTCGATACTGCTATTTTCTAAGTACTGGAAGACACCTCTAACTGTGGTTTCCTCTTTAGTCTGTGAATTAGGAGCTTCTACCAGAGGAGGGGTAACATTTTAGCAAGTTGAGAAAGAGCAGGGAAGTCAACCTGGACCACCTGGATCCCATCTTCAAATCCTCCTGAAGTCACAGTCAGTCCAGGCTAAGGACATGGCACAAGGTCAACAGCTCAGGCTCTCACTGTGGTTAGATCCTGGCAGAGAGGCCATTTTGTGCCCCTTACAACTTGAATAACTATCCTGCATGAAAACAAATACCATAGCAGCGTTGCCAAGGGAGGACCCATGGACTAAATCCAGGCTGCCAACTGCGGAGCCCTTGAGTTAAAAATGCTTTTTACATTTTTAAATGGTTGAAAAGAATGGAAATAATCGTAATATACCATGACATGTAAATATTATATGAAATTCAAATTTGTGTATACAAATTAACTTGTATTGAAACAGCCACACTCATTCAGTATTTTTCCCCTAAGCTGCTTCAAGCTATAATAGCAGAATGGGGTGATGGTGAGAGACTACCGAGTCCAGAGTATTTACTAGCTAACATGTTACAGAAAAGTTTGCTCACGTAAAAGCCTGACTTTGGAAGGATTTGGAGTATCTGGTTCCCTCTCAACATTATTATTTCCATACCTCCTTTGCTCTGAACAAGGTTACAGCAGCCAAGGTCACCCAAAACAGACTGAATGTAGCCCTGGATGGAAGGAGAAGCATAGAGAAAAGTCACTTACGTAAGAGCCATAATCCACAGCCAGGGTCTGCAGGGCCCAGGGGAGTCCAAGGCCAATGAGAATGTCAAAAACGTTGCTCCCGATCGAGTTGGACACAGCCATGTCCCCCATGCCTGCAGGGACAGCAAATCGCGAGTGAGGGAGGAGATCTCAGTGCGTGCAGCACCTATGAGGGACTCTCCAAAGCCCTCAGTTTGATGGTCAGAGAAGTTCTGCTAGTTCATTATTGTGTTCTCTCCCGGGCTATCACCATAAAATGACATTGATTTTGAATCAATAGGCTCAGATAGAAAGACATCATAGTCTACCTTCAGCTGACTTTACTTCAAACGTGTAAATGTACGGGATTTAAAACCAATCTATGGTTCTGAACTATCCCTCTAGACAGGAACAACTTAACAGTTCTTAAAGCCACTCAGATGATACATTTCAGTATCACCTCCCAAATGCTCAAGGCGATATTCAATTCTGAATATTTGAGCAAAATTAAGAAAAATAATGTAACTGGTGGAAGTTCACAAGGACATCTAGAGGACATTGTGCTAAGCTTTATGGCTATACACTGTGTTTGTTGGAAACAAATGTTTTCTTGCACAAACCAGGCCTGTAGAGTGGCTGCTGAGGAGGGGCGTGGACATCCAGGAAGGGAAACTCTGAGTTTGGTTTGGAAGGAAGGAAGGGCCCATCATACACTTAGGACTGACCTCTACCAGCTGCCATGTGGCGTGGGCTGCAACTGGGAAAACCTCTGGCTACATCCCAGTTTCCTCACCCATAGAAAGGGCATGCGCTAGTTCTGCCCTCGTAGATCGGTATTTCAGATGAGTAAGGTTATGCCCCTGAACTGTTTGCTCAGTGAGTGTACTCAGCCAAAGTTCCCTAGCAGCATTATCTACTGCTATTTTTATAACAGGACTGTAATGGAACCTCCAGGGAGAACGCTGGCACAATCCAGAAACCTCTCTGCTTTTCTAAGGGTGGGACCATCTGGCTTGTTTCCCTGTTCTTCTGGTTCCCCTCATTCCTTCCATGCCAGGATTTGGTGTCCTGGTAACTGTCAAAAGCCTCCCCCTCCCCCACTTCATATCTCTCTTCCTGACCCAAGGGAACACCCTCCTTTTCTCCCCACCCTCAACCCACAGAAGGCCCTACCTTGTCTGGCCACGATGAGGCTGGCCATGCAGTCAGGCACGCTGGTTCCAGCTGCCAGGAAGGTGATTCCCATGATGACATCAGGAATTCCCAGAGTGTAGCCAATGATGGTGACCTGGTGGGAATAGGAACGGGAGGTGAGCTGTGAGCAGATGAAAGCTTCCTCCCTTGCCATCCTCAACCAAGCACAAAAGACTGCTATTTGGGCAATGTCTCCAGGGGGTGTTATCGGCCCTCTAGTAAGAGAAAGAAGTGGCACGGTGCAGAGGGGCTGCGGGTTGGGGGGGGGGGTGTAGGGAAGTTATAGAGCCTACTGCTTTCCAATCAAGAATTGCCTTTTTCTTTTCTTTCTTTTTTTTTGGAGACCAGTTCTCGCTATTTTTGCCTGTGGAACCGCAGGCTCACTTTGCCTGTGGTACCATGGACTCAGGCAACTCCCAGTCTCAGTTTCCCAGGTAGCTGGGATTACAGGCACATGCCACCATACCCCACTATTTTTGGGAGACTAGGTCTTGCTATGTTGCTTCTGGCAGGTCTCAAACTGCGATCCCCTGTCCTAGCCATGACTCCATAAGCTGTCGCTTACAGGCACGCACCACCGTGCCCAGCTCTGGCCTTTTTCACTTGCTCCTGTCAGGCAAGGCAGGTGGCAAGAGAGGGGAAACAGTTTCTGGAAAAAGGAAAGACAGAACTCTGTCTGGGAAACCCTGAAAGGACAGCAGGTGTGTGATACTGAGTTTGAGCATCCAAGTCCTAAGATGCATAGTGGCAACTTTTAAGAACTGGAAATGGTTGACTGAATGCCATCTCCTCATAAGAAAAGCTAGAAGCAGTTGGTTCCTGTCTTCTCTTGAAGCTTGGTGAAAATGCTTTGATCGGGATCATCTATCCAAATCATTATTCACAAATTGAACACTGAGGCAGTGGTGTTCATCAGGTTTGCTCTATTTCATTCTCGCAGCAACACCGCGCAATGGGTCCTGCTGTTATCTCCATTTTTCCCCAAAGGAAACTGGCTTCAGGCATGATTGGCCCAAGGTCTGTTGGCTAGGATGTGGCTGCCACCTGGTGGCCAGGCTCATTTTTCACCGCAGGACAGAATAGCTAGAGCTGGAAAACAAGTTGTACCTCAGACTACTTCCATTATGTAAATGTGCTCCGCCTAGCCCCCAATTTCCAGAGGAGCAAATGAAGAGGCAGACAGCTGGGAGATACTGTTGAGGGGGACAGTGGCAGATAGAGGTAAACAGAACAAGAGATAGTTTCTATTCCATATTTACTCCATTGATCTAAGAAGAAGATAACTTGCAAGAGCCAAAATGATTAGATCATTTAGGATGCCACTTGATCTACCTCACTTTCTATAAAGTTACAAGAAACACAAACCACATATTGTAAGTAGCACATCCTCCTCACTGTTCCTCCCTGGTCTTCTCAATGGCACATAAAAGTGATTTTTCTCCAAGGTCACAGTTACTACTCTTTTCCTGGTCCCAAGGCTTAGGGGTGATAGTTAAAAACAAAGGATATCTGGCCAGGCACTGTGGCTCGTGCTTGTAAGCTTCAGCCTATGAAGCGGCCGGGGCTAGGGATAGTGGATCGAATCCCGCCTGGGGCCCGTAGGGAGACCTAGTTCCAAAAAAATAGCTGGGTGTGGTGGTGCGAGCCTGTCATCCCAGCTACTTGGGAAGCTGAGGCTGGGAATGGCTTGAGTCCATGGTACCCCGGGCAATGAGAGCCTGCGATTCCACGGGCAAAAATAGCGAGACCTAGTCTCAAAAACAAAAACAAAAAAAAAACACAAAAAAAACCAAAGGATATCTGGCTCACCCATTTCAAACCAAAGTTTACATCTCTTGCCCCATTAGTAATGTTGAATTGAACTTGGGGTGGTGCCCAGACTCTGCGTTTCCCTCTCCAGGAGGAAAGTGAAATAGAGAAACACACAGTATTTACTGTTCTTCTGTGGAGGGTTTTTTGAAATGGAGTTTCAAGTGTCCTGGCCAGTGCTTGTTTTTCCTTCTAAGCCTCAGTCTGGTCCCTGCAGGAATTTGGTTTGGATCAGTGGGGCTTGGCGTGGAAGTGAGCTGCTGGT
Organism: Uropsilus gracilis; assembly: GCA_004024945.1. Lineage (NCBI taxonomy): Eukaryota > Metazoa > Chordata > Mammalia > Eulipotyphla > Talpidae > Uropsilus > Uropsilus gracilis. Next base: position 117,889 of record PVHY01001519.1, on the reverse strand, counting down.
CTTCTTGTGCACTACATTTATAACTGTGCTTGTAATTGAGGCTGGAGGTTTGGAAGTTAATTCTCCAGGGGTGACTGAGACCCGGTCTCTTGCTTCTTGTTTTCTCCTTTACTCTGAGCCATTTCTCAGAGTGTCTTTAAACCTCCTCCCCCACCTTTCCCACCTCCCTTGCTCCTACCTCCTCCCCCCACCTCCCCTACTCCTTAGGCCCAGAGGAAGTAGGCAAACACAACTAGCTCTCAGACTGGTGGGCTAGTTCAAGTGTCAGTGAACTTAGAGAAAACCATCAAACCATCAAAGGTCAAGGTCACTGACACTAGTCCCCAAACCTGGAACAGAGCCAGCAGTCAGTGGACACAAACAATAAAAATGTGACTGAATACAGGATGAGAGAGAAAACCTTGGCTAGAAGATTTGGGTTGCAAAAATATCTGTTGGTGATGTTGAATAATTACAAACTAATTGTGTCAGGTTTGCAAATTTGCTATTAGCTCCAAAAGAGTCATTTCCAGAGTCTTAAAAAAAAAAAACTCCTGAGTTTAATTCTTCAGAATTTATATTACATTTCCATTCAACATGCAAGCAAGACTGACTTAGCGATCCATCATCTTGTCATGCCTTTTGAGTTTTGCTCAGGGATCATTCTATTGAAGTGGTCAGAAGTGGGTGATGTGTTTTGGAAGGCTGGGTTTCCTAAAGTGGCTTAGGGTCAGACATGAATTCAGAGACCTATAACCAATGCCAATCCATGAATCATTATTTTAGTTGCAGAAGAGACCCTGCTAGGTCAGTCACCTAGCCAAAGACTAAATTTTCTGACTGATGAGGTCCAGATAGGGAAAGTAACTATGAGATAAAGTTATCACTTCCCATCCCAACATGCCTTTCCTCCATGCCCTCTGTCTTGTGGCTCTGCTGCCTTTCCCACTAGACAAAGTCTACCTCCCAACCCCCACTGATATGGGGCTTAGCTGATGGAATGATAGTATATCATTTCCACATGGGATACATGTAGTGTGTCCACTTGCCCTCTTGCTTGCCAGTGATATACCATAAGAAGGGAATTCCCCAGGAAACCACTAATTCAAGGAAAATGGGCAGATACATGGAGCAGACATAACCCCCACCCATGGCTTTAATCAAATATAACCATGCTCTAGCTGGAGCAACACAGATTCGCTAGTACCTGCTAAAATTAGTTAACTCACTGTCAATTTGAAAAAGAGAGTAGGAGAATAAAAACCTGTGACTTTAAACCACTGAATTCTGGGAGAGTTTGTTACTCAGCTGATTGCCACAGTAGATGTTGGATATACTTACTGCACTGAAACCTCAAATCATTCCCCTCTGGGTGCATTTTCTTGTTCAAGAGCAATATACTCACCATCCACACCATCATATAGGAGAAAGCTGCGATCCATAACGTGGAGGAGGCAAATGTCACCATAAACCATTTCTCCCAGCGGGGCTTGTTACAGTTGGGTACAGTGAAGTATAAGACAAAACTCAGTGGCCAGGTAAATGCCCATTTCACTGTTTCCAGTTTGCCAGCTGGGAAAATAAAACAGGTTAGAAAAGTCCAGTTAGCTTTGCTTCTTTGATTCACCAGCTCTCACACTGGAGTCTCCAGACCTTTACACGCTGATTGGTAGCATGTGTGATAAATCTTACATCCATTCCTTTTCCCTAAATGATTCCAACAGCTTTTCACCACTAACAAAACCTGACATACAAAACCAAGCACAATAAAAACTTACCCACAACCTACCTGCTAGTCAGGACTCCAGAATGACAGGATGAGTCACTTCTGAGTAACACCGGATTGAGAGGGGGTGACTTGGCAAGTGGGATCAGTGAGAAAGGATGGGGAAAAATTTCATGACATAAATGAATGGGGTAGGAGGGTGGAGTCTGTGGGGTGGGGAGCTAGGAAGACCACTGGTCTGCCTCTGTTCTTCCCAAGGTTAGCTAATGAAATCTTCTGACATCAGTAGTAACAGCGCCATCTAGTGGAATTGCTAAATACTGTCCGTCAGCTTACTGAAATTTTGCAAGTTTCTAAAGGTTGTCAAATCACTACCTGGTTGTTTGCATCTCAAGCTGATAAGGATCGGCAAGTTGGTCATTGTTTTCTGGTCTTGTAATCACCTATGGGTTTGTCATTGATAACCTTGTCCTCTATCTCTGAGCTGTCTGAATACCTAGTATCAAAGACACCCATAAATGTTAATTTGGGGGACTACATTGCTATGAGTTCTTTGTGTCCTCAGAGCTGACAGATGTATGGGTTCTCCCTTTACCTTTATCATCATCCTGACTACAGCGCTAATTCAATTTTAGTGAAAAACTATATATATTGTATATACATATGTTCTTCCCCTTTTAAAGGAGATATGAACATCTCCATCTTCTGGAAAGCTCCCTGTGCCCTTTTCCAGTGAATCCCCAAGCCAATTTTCCACCACCATAGATTAGTTTTTCCTATTTTTTATCTTCAAGTAAGTGAAATCACACAGTGTGCTTTTGTGGCTAACTTCTCTTCAACATAAAGTTTCTTGAAATGCATTCATGCATCAGTATAATATATTCCTTTTAAAAGCTGCATAGTATTTCACTCTATGACTATAGTCATAAGCTGCATAAGGATGTTTTAGTCAGCTTCAGACTGCCTATAAGGCAGTGATTCCAATAAGCTATACTAGACAACCTAGGTGTGTGGTAGCCTGTACAATCTGGGTTTGTGTAATTACACTTAGCGATATTTGCATAATGATGACATTGCCTGATGACCCATTTCTCAGAATGTGTCCCCCTTGCTAAGTGATATTTGGCTGTATACAATTTGTTGATCCATTCTTCTATGGGTGGGAATTTAAGCTGTTGCCAGTTGCTGGGCATAACAACTGAAGTAGCCATGTGCATTCTTGCACAAACGTTTTTGTGGACATGCTTTCATTTCTCTTGGGCAAAGACCCACGAATAAAATCACTGAGTAATAGGGTGGGTACTAACCTAATTTTATAACCACCTAGCAGTTTTCCAAAATGGTTGTCCCATTTTATATTCCCACTAGAGATAAGTAAATGTAATTTAAATGACATTTTGAATGGTGATGAATACAGTGTTTAACAAAATTTATTTCATAATTGCATACTAGTATCTAGTACTTTTCCTATTATCTGCTGTGTATCTTGCTAGATTCAAGATTTGGAGATGACAAATGAAGAGAACACTAAGTCTGCATCATTTGCCTGGATTATTAAGCAAAAAAATGATTTGAGATGGTTTTAAATGCTGTAGAATCCACAATATGGACTGAAACTTGGGTTCCAAATACATTATTGGACTGTGCACACTGCTAAATCCTGCATGGTGGTGGCAAGTGGTATCTTTCTGGGGCTTTCAAGATCTCTTTACAGGCTTTTCAGTTTTCCTAATGCCTTCACACAAAGAGAGGTGGGGGCGAGGTTATATAACTAACCAATGTTACAAAGAAAGACATGAGTGAGAAGAGAAATGACTTCCATTTGATTCTCATTCTCATCCTTCAGAAAATAAAAAAAAAAAATAAGAGAAATGAAGTTGGACTCCAAAAGACTAGAAAACAATAGGAAATGGGTAAAATTGGCAGCAGCGGATACATTTTGAGTTCTTGCCCTTAGATGTCTTTAAAAATTCTGACTTGACACGGGAGGAGAGTCTACCTTAACATAGTCCTCACTCTCATTCAGAATGACAGAGATGCCTTCCTGAGTCAGTTCTCCATTACAAGAACAGAGCAGAGATTCAGTGAGTATCATCCTGGACACCTTTGGATAAAACAAATAGAACTCTCTGGCCAATCCAAATGAGACAAAAATGTGCTTTTTAAATATGTTTGAGGAACAGAAGCAAGCTAAGAATGGTCTACCTGTGGATGAGTCTTGGTTTCCATTTTTGAATAAAGGGGAACAAGTTTCTTTTTTTCCTCTTTGAATCTATAGCATTTACATTTTTTAAATTTGCTTAATTACTATTTAGTGCATATAGGGACCCTGGGAATAGGTTTGTTCATTCCTTAGCAAAGTTAAGGAATTGGGCACCCACAGTGAGATTATGTGTCAGGAGCTACTCCAAATGTTGAGGATAAAGCAGAAAATTCAGAAAAATAAAATTTGCTGTGCATGGACCTGGTCTACTGGCTATTCTGTGATCTCAAATGCCAGTCAGCAACTGGGAGAGGAAGCAAGGCACGTGGACTGGGGATGCTGAGCCTAGAGTAGCTCTTTGAGAGTGACTTGATTCTGCAAAACCAAGGACTTCCTCTTACATTACTTAGTAAGCTTCTGAGAAAGCTTGATTCTACTGGCAAGAGAAAGCCACCTTTCAGTATTTTAGACTTAGAACTAAATATATAAATTTGTTATAATTACCGTGGCATCAAAAATGCACATTCTTTTGAAAGGGAAAATACTGAAAAAGTCAAACACAATTCCACTTAGGACACATATTCATATTTTGGTGTATTTCTTCCCAGTCTTTTCTCTATGGAAATGTGATTAACCTATATAAACATATAAATGTTTTTCTTAAGAGTCAATAGTAATACTTTCTTCATTCATGAGGTATGAGTCTAAATAATTTATTTATATGTATATATACCCATAAACCTGCACATGCTATATACATTGGTGCATATAATATACACATATATGTATATCAGCTATAAATGTATGCACATATAAGTACAGGTGTGATGATATCTGTGCATATGCTATATACATATATGGCACAATATATTAATTATACAGGTATACAGTGCATATATAAACATGTCATACACACATCATATCAATTATATGTGTATATCACATATATGCATGTCTGTATGTGTATATATAAGTGCATAATGCAATACTTACATCCATGCATACACATGTATGTCCATGTGCAAATAATGCATAGACATGCACACATATTATCTAGATGTGTCTATATATGCTCAATTCTTTGCTAATTTTACTACTGTATTCAAATCCTGAAGAGAAGCCACCAGCTGTGTGACAGAAGCACAGGAGCTGACACCCTTGCGACCATGAATGGAACAACAACGTCCTCACGATGTTCCAGTAAGTAGTACAGCTCAGGTGTGGGAGCCAGATATTGTCTACTGGGGTGTGGGGGGCTTGCACTCAGGCACCCCAAGCTTCCCAGATATCAGCACAGCACCTGGCCATTTATAGACTCTTCAACTTCCCTCCCTGCTTCTTTATCAGTGGAAGATTTCTGCAAAGTGAGCGTCTCTGGGGCTTGGCTATGGGATGCCAATAAAAGCAGAGGCTGGGGTGGGTAGATTTATACAACTGGCCCCCAAAATGCTGCTTCCTAATCCTCAGAACATGTGAGAAGAGTTATCAAGCAATCCAAGATCATACTGTGGTACAGAGCAGAGCTGCCCCAGCAGGAGTTTGTGCAGGTACCTGATCTACTCACAAGAATCCAGGAAGCAGAGAGCAAGCCAGCGGGGGTGGAAGCAAGAAGTACTGGCCTGCTGCAGCTGGCTGGCTGGAGAAGCACATGATAAGGAATGAGGGTGGCCATTGGGAACAGTGGGGAGCCCCTTACTGTCAGCCAGCAAGGAAATCAAATCTGAGCCATAGACTGGAGCAAACAAGTCAAATTCTGCCAGCAACATGAACTTGTTTAGAAAGAATGACAGTTCTGCCCACACCTGGATGACGGCCTTCTGAGCATCTGGAAATGCAGCCAGGCCACGCGAGAACTGTGACCAACAGACCTGTGACCATCAGACAGGGAGCTAGTCGATGGGAGTTGCTTTAATCTGCTAAATTGGTGATAATCTGTTGAGCAGCAAAAGAAAACACACTCAAAGGTTTGCAAGAGGGATGAGTGTGTGATCATTTAATCCTTAGCATGTTTTTGTCTTGGAAGGCAAAGAGTCGGTAAACTCTTCTCTATTAAGACAACCTCTTAGCAAGGAATCAGCAGTGGCCGGGTGCTTAGTGGGCCATGGGAAAGTGGGTGGGTATTTTGGTAAGGACCCGAGGAGGCTGAGATCTCAAGAGCCCACAGAGGGCTCAGAAGCAGTTCTGGTCTGAGTTTCACTTGCCTCCACCTGAACACAAAGAATGGGGTGCAGAGAGGCCTTGTACCCTGAAATAACACAGGACTCTGATACTCCACACCTGCCTCCCGCCAGTAAATGGTCTTTCAAGTGGATCCAGGAATCTCCTTTAGACTGCACAGCACTTATAATTTAAAATATCCTGGTGAAGCTGCAAGTGTTTTTTTTTTTTTTTTTTTTGTGGTTTTTTTTTTTTTCAATCGTCTGGTTTTTATTTTTTTCTCATTTTTTCTTTTAAATACATGTTTTGCTTAGGAAGAATTTTAAATTTACAGAAAAGCAGCAGGGATAGATAGTAAATAGTACCATTTTCCTTTCATCCAATTTCCCTGCATGTTAAGATTTTATTTATTTATTATTTATTTTTTTTTAAAGGAAGCTGCATGTGTTAATTAGGCAATATGAGCTTGCCAGTGAATGTGAACCAGTGTGTTCTTGCTGAAACAGCCACATGCTTCTGAAATGTGTAATAAATAGAAAAATTTGGACTCAGTTCACCTGTCCTGCTCACAGAGGGGTGACAAGGTGGCTGGAATGGACAAGTATCTGTTAGGGGCAGAAGTCAGGGAAGACGGACCCCAGCCTAGGATTCTGAAAGCCTCACAAACCTTGTCCTGCCCTTTTCAGGTAGTAGGGAGAGTTCCAGCCCCATGGTGTGAGAATGCACTGGGGTCAGGGTACTTTTACCCGGGTCTATATCACCTTGGTGTCTGTCCTGGAAATTGCGGTAGGGACTTGAATGGGCACAAGGGGCAGGAAGTGAGAAGGACAAGGAAAGCTGGTTGGCTGTAGCAGGACAGTTGCCCTGGTGGGATGAAGGTGGGTGAAGTACCTTTTGTCCCAGGTACCAAGTTACTTTGCTGACAAGGGTCATGTGCATTTTATCTTCAGCACCCACTGCAGCACAGCTAAGAGAAGGGCCCCATAAGAGGCCAATGAATTATACATATATAGCCAGAGAATCTACATTTCAACTAATGATCGAGTGTTGCCATTTTGCATTTCTCTAACTCCCTACACCAGATTTTTACCCACTGAGAATTAGTATAAATTCTTTCATGCTTGGATAGAAATATTTCTTTGAGTTGAATGGCAAACAACTCATCAAAGTTAAGGGTATCTTCTTAGCGGCCTCAAAACAGCCCCCAGCCCCAGCCCAGAAATAGGACCTCTTACAGGGGGGGTCAAATGGTGTGTATGGTCCTTCATCATCATCCTCATCTTCTTCTTCCTCTTCATCATTCTCATTGTTCTCATTGTCCTCATTCTCTGTCTCGTTGCCGGCCTCAGCAGCAACATCGTCCCTTCGGGTCCCATTCACACCTCTATCGGGGGCACTGCTGGGGCCTGTCCCGTTCTCTACGGTGTGTTTAATTGGGATTTTTATGGCCACCTCAGATTCCCCATTGGCATAAGCCCTGCTGTTGATCAGTCTTTGTCTCTGGAAAGAGAAAGGCACAATTTTATTATAATAGTCGGAGGCATTGCAAATCCTCACACCCAGAGGACCAACTGTTTTGGAGTGTTTCCTAGAGAGCTAGTTAACTAGGAGGTACTTCTAGGGCACTCTGAGGTCAAGTCATAAAGGATTCCTTAAAGCAACCCCTTATGTAATTCCTTTAAATAATCCCTGACTAATCAACTGAGATAAACTCCTTCTGGGAGCAAAGATGAATATCTTATGACCTAATGAAACTTTCAGATTCCTTTAGAGGATAATTCTTAAATCTCAGATGCACACTTCTTTTCTATCAATGTTCTTAATTCCCTGTGCACTGTGGTGGATCCTTCTTTTCCAGATTATAGGAATCCCTTGTCCATATATGAGAAAGACACACACAAAGAAGTGTTTGGACTAGTATTTTAATAAGGCTGCCACTTCAGAGAAATAAATATGCAGGAAAAATCCAAGTCAGAGATTCAGTTACTTTAAACTGAGGTATTATGATTATGATTTAGCAACTACTTCTGAACTCAGACTAGAGGGCTTTGTTCAAACTGAAGATGAAAAGAAGGGGATGGGAGAATTTATCCTTTTAGCTGGGAAAGTAGACCATGCCGCTCCACATGTGAATGGGAAAGCAAGGACTAGGCTACACAATGCCACAGTGAACAAGATGCTCCTTCCACATGGTAGATGGAGATTATTGTGTTCAGTGTAAAGTTAGGTGCCTCTACTTTCAGACCAGGAACTTTCTTCCTTTCCCAAAGTTTCCCACCCTTATCCAGTGAAACAAGGGCTATATTTTCCCAGGTACCTCATTGATCAACATGCGACTGGCCATGGAGAGTCGGGTCTTGGGGGGAAAGTGGCTGGTGATCATGATTCGAAGGCCAGCCTCAGAGAAAGAAAGCTGGTGTGGGTAGGCTGACAGTAGCTCGTCTACCATGATCACTGATGCTTTGCGGTGGAAATTGGCTAAGGACATTAGAACCATAATATTGAGTTAGGAGCAGGTTAAAGGTATCAACTCAGTTTTCCTTACCTTTCTTTCTCTTCCTTCCTTCTTTCTACCTACCCTTCCATTCTTTCTTCATCCTATCCATCATTCTCCCCTCCATTATTCAATCTATTCATCCTCCCATTTACTCTTCCTCCCTCCCCAGTTTCTCCCTCCCTCCTTTTTTTCCCTCTTTCCTTTTGCCCAATTTCCCACCCTCCCTGTCCCTCTCTCCCTCTCTCCCTCCCTCCTCCCCTCCCTTCCACTCTATCTCCTTTCATGCAGGGGAGGTAATGAACAAAATTTAGAGGAGTCAAAACCTGTTTTCCATGGGGCTCACTAATAGCCCTTTTGAAATGACTTAAAATAACATAAGCATCTTCATTTTATAGTAAGAAGTGGTGATAACATAAAAGAATCTCTTCCTGTCCTTAAAGGAATCCGCCCCCCCCCATCCCCCCGGCCCTTATATCAGAGAGATCCCAATAAGTTTTGGAAAACTTTCGCTCCCTTCAAAGGTCAACGATGTTCACAAGCAGTAGAACGAACCCTACTGCCACAGGTAGGCTGACAAAGGGGTGATAATGGGAACTCTCCATTTTATAAGCTGAGAACCAGAGGAGGACTGAAACATCTGCATAATGTTTCTCTGGCAGTCCTGGAAGAAAATGTTGCACCGAGGCCCAAACTCCTCTCCATGAATGTACAATATGAGTAGATAGCTCACAGCCACCTGGCCATAGGTGCAGCTCTTGGTACTTACTCCTGTTTCCCCAGGCATTAAACCATGAAGTGCTCTCTTGGAAACAGTGACTTGTTTTAGGTAGTTCTCTTTGGTTCCCTGAGAGTATTCTTCTTATGGTTATAAACTACCCGAAGAGAAGAAACTAAATGGAATCCTCATGTGGAATTTAATATTCTCTCTTTTTAAATCTTTTGTTAAGTATGTTTACAATTATTCAGAAGATTACAACAAATAACTGGTCATCAAAATCTAATAATTATCCATAGATTTCAACAATTTATATCTCTATGAAAGTAACCTATGGATATATGGTTGCTTTTGTGTTTTTCCTGCAAAGCAAACCATATGGGACCAAGATGAAATAAACATGCACATTTCAAAGGGAAAAATAATAAAAAAAACATCGCATGAAAAATAGAACACACCCTAGGCAAAAGTAAATTATAATATTCCATGCTCCTCTAAGAAAGAATATTATTTGAGAACGCCATATTGTATCCTTTAGCATATCAACTACTTAATAGGAATCTACTGGGTATTTAAGGATAACCTTAGGTGGAGTGAAAGGATAATTTTGACCTAATTTTTCAGCCTGAGTAGTAGAAATAATGTGTTCTAAAAGTAAATTTGGATATAAAGTAATATACTAATTCCTATCATTATTGGAATGCTGTGCTAAATGTTTTTTTTAAAAACTTTATCTTCTTTACTTCTTACCAAAGTCACCCCCATTTTGCAGAAGAGAAAATTGAGGCTCAGAATGGGAAAGTAACTTGCTCATTGTCAAAAAGCCAAACTATGACCGGAACAACACCTCAAACCCCAAGGTCCTCAGTCCTTTACCAGACTATTTTAATTTCCCTGCCTTCACCCCCAGCAGATGTTTTCCCGGAGGACTTCTATGTCTCCTGATGTTGCCCAAGGGAAGAAAGGATGTCTGGGGACTCCTCTCCCTGTCTCCTCTCTCAGTGGCCTCCTCTGGGCCTGGTGGGACCAGGGTGAGAGGCTGACTGACTTCCTGGCACTTCCTCTTAAACACAGTCTCTCGCAGGGTGGAGTTACCTTTCTTGAGAAGCACCACGGTGGCATCGCAGTTGCTGCTGTCGTCAATCTCGGTGTTGTTGGTCAAGCCGTTGACCATGTTTCCAGCCCCCTTTGCCCTCCTTTCGAAGCACTGATGTATGCAAGCATTATATCTGAACAAAGTCACAGGCACAGATTCCATCAGAATTTGCTCTCCTTCCATTCCTAACTCCTACCAAGAGTTCCTGTAGCCTCCTCAGTCTGCACTGGCTGTGAGGGCCTCCAGGCCTCCAGTTACTGTTGTTACTATTCTGTCATCTCATTTCCTCTCAGCATACACCTGTCCTGATACCACACCTCCCTTCCTCCCTCCCTCCCCAGAGGGCATCACAGCTGTGCTGCTACTCAGTGCTGCTGTCTCACCCTCTGCACCTGACAAGAGGTTGCAGCCTAGGTCTCTACCTGCTTTGAGTTTCCTGAGCCCACAGGTTGGACTACTAGGAATCTCTCTCCTTGCTGTGTTATAGTTCCAGGTCCAATGGGCTCTTGGTCTTATAAAAATTTTCTGGGCTGTGATTCTCTAGAATGCCTGAAACATTGTGCAGTGCTGCCTACACATGTGTTGGGAAAGAAGTTGTTTATGTAAGTTCCTAGGGGCGTTGTAGACTGTTTTGCTTCCTCTTCCCTGCTCTGGTGCAAAACACCAAGGTCTCAGTGACTTTCTGGCCATGGACCCAGTTAGCTGCCCACCAGTGGGATCTCTGGACTCCCACGGAAATAGCAGCCAGACTCGCAGGCGACTTTAATTGTCAGTGGTTGGCCACTCAGGTTGAGTTTCTGAAGGCAGGAAGCTCTCTGATAGCCCCCACCGAGATCCTTTGCTTGGGTCACTGTGGCTCTGGGGAGGGGGCCTACAGAGTCATGACAGAGGGTCTCTCCATGGCCAGAATGGCCAGGATCTCTTCCCAAGTCCTTTCTGTACTCCTGGGGGCTGGTGGTTCTTTACTGCAGGAAGGAGAAGAGTCCAAAGTGACAGTGGTGGCTGTGAACAGTGATGGGCAAGCCAATTGTGGCACAGGAGGGGGTGTAGGAGGTGCAGATGAACTCGGAGCATTATTATTTTATAGTCCTAGTAAAATTATGGCACCACTATCGAGCCATTATTATGGCGTATCAGTGGCTGCTAACATCACAAAGAGATAAGTTGACATCTGTGTGCCTACTGGTCGGTGGTGAGAAGTGGATGTAGTGAGATGGTGTGTTCCCTGATCCTGGGATGCAGTTTAACTGGGATTAGATCACTGACTAACATGCAAAAATCACAAAGGAATAGGCTGCATTACATCATGGGATGCAACCGATGATGTCCAAACCATGAGAAACTCTGTTGAGCAAACAATCCAATTTGGTTGACGAATAAATTGCCAGGGTGCGGGGAGATCAACAGATGGAGAATTTGGGTATTAAGAGAGAAACAAAACATGGCAAATTGCAATGAGTGACATTTATTTGGATTCTGATTCAAACAATATTTGTGACATTGAAAAGAAAGCTGTGAAGAAAAGGGCGTTTGTGAGATCCATTTGAACATTGAATATTTAATTATATTAAATAATTGATATTAACTTTAGGTGCAATAACATAATGTGGTTGTATTAAAATGACTCCTTTAAGAGACGTGTACTGAAAGTGTTACACAATGCTTGAGAGTTGCAGTGATACAGAGGGAGGAAATGGATAGGGATGTGAAGGGTCTAGGGGGCTGATGGTTATTGGCTGGTGATGGGCACATGGGGCTTGTGAAAAGATCCTGTTGACTTTTGCAGACAGCCAACATTTTTCTTAATGAAAAGGTCTTCCCACTTTCTAAACAAGAATGCTGATAGAGCTCTGGGAGAGAGGCAGTATCTCTGTCACCTTGACTCACAGTTCATATTCTCAGTTGAAATACTGGCTTGCATGATGACTTGCTATTAAGATACAACTGTGTTATACATTTATTTCAATTCAGATGACAGACGAATAATTCTATAAAAATATTATGGGAACTTTCTTAAATAACAAACCTGGGTTAATAAGTTAAATACGCTGTCACATTCTGTTCTCACGAAACCCCTTTGAGGTAGGAACTACCGTCAACCTTGTTTTATAGAAGAGGAACCTGAGATTCAAATAGCTGACTAACTTGGCCAAGGCCCCACTGGTGGTAAAAGGTGGGATCTGTGAACCCAGCTGAGTGTGAAGCACTTGACCTTACCTACCAGGCCGCAGTGCTTCACCTGGGGACCAGACCCCAAACAAGTGAACCAGAATGACAAAAATCAATCCCTGCCAAGGCCAGGAAGACCCAAGCTCCCTTAAGGTCTCTACCTATCTGGACAAACTGAAATTGCTTTTTGTCCTTCAGACAGAATGTTTAAAGCCACCGTATAGCTGCTTTTAAAGTGATCTTGTTTAAAATCATTTAAAATCTACCCAGAAGGTAGCTGATACTTCTAATATATGCTGTTTTTAACTGCTGCTACTCTGTTTTATAGTTTTAATTGAATGTTTTAAATTTTGTGCTCGCACCCTGAAGCTGTTTTATTGTAAAGCATGCAATTTTATAAATCAGATTTTATAAAACCCAATGATTAAAGTCTCTGATTACAGAGTGGATGGCTAGAGAGCAGAGATTTCAATTTAGAACTTAGGACCAGAATTTATGCAGAAAACTCCACAAGCACGGTAGCTTCCGTTTTCTGTTTTATTTGTATCCTGCTGTTTGAGCAGCTGGAAGGTTGGTAAAACTGAGGCATCAGCAGAAATACACCTCATTAGCTTTCACATTGGGCATGGGTTGGATAGAGAGAAAATGTTCACTATGTTACCCTCATGTCTACAAGCTCTGCCAGCAACTCATGGAGTTAATGATGGCCTGGTAGAGGTATGGGGGTCACCAAATGAATGCATGCTAGCAAAATTCCTCAACCTTCCTGCCTTTGGACAGGATCTGATTTTGGAGAACCTCCTTATTCTGTGAGTTCCCCAGTGAATTCAGTATGAAACATTCTTTCATCTAAATTCAGATTTAAAATCTAATTTTGGCATAAAGAAGACAATCAGTTCTTCTGGGATAATGGGCTGAGCCACTTTTTCGAAAGGAAAGGAGACGACTCTTTGAGAATTCAAATATGGAGCCTCAAAATGTTTTTTAAAAGGTGAAATAATCAAATAAAAAATACAGAAGAAAGGTGTGTATTGTTGAGGTTCTCCCACTGTTCCCTAGTGGTATTATTATTTGAAATAAAAAGGAATGAGATGCTCCCAACATTTAGCTTTTCGTTTTGGAGTCTAGAAACATTGGAAAGCCTTCAAGTTCACTCCAGTTTTCCAGGGAGCACATCTGCGGGTATTTTTTTACTATAAGGTGATTGGCAGTAATTGCATCTGGTTTCTTAGTTGGTGAACTACTGGTCATCTCAGGAAACTCTTTAGTAATAAGACCAGAAACTGGGTCCACGTTGACCATCATGCAGCTCCTGAGGTGAAGGTAGGTGTCATTTTGAGTGGGAGGGAGGCAGATTGTTTCCAGTGCCTTCCTGGACATTGGTCAAGCTTCTTGAACATTGGTAAACTTTCACTGTTGGTGTGACATTTGCCAACAGCCACACCAAGTTCTCCAAACAGGATTCTTAATCACTCATGACTGAAATTAGTTTTTGTCAAGCTTCTATAGTAAGGATAACTAGATATGCCAATTCCATGCCATTACCTGATATGTACAGACGGGCAAATTTTGAGAGTGCTCCACTTTCTTGCTCCCTAGAGAAGCCGTGACTTCTGTGGTCACATATGCTGAGGGAAGGAGAAGCTAATTCAGAGTAAAAGAAACAGCTCTCCAAGGGGCAGGCAGCTGCAGCGCCGAATGTCTCTGCATTATTTATAAGCTCCTCATCTCAGTGGTACTTGGCAAAAAGATAAAACCAGCAGATTTACAACTACGGAGCTTGCATGTTACCTTAGAGCTTGGGAAACATCAGCAGAGCGTAACTATTCCCCATCCACATCCTCCCCCTACTCCCCAGCAGTGTAATTCTTGGTAAAACAGAGCTGCCAGCCTTCAGGGGGAAATGGAACTTCGAATGTGGTGGCAATACATCCACCAATTCTTTGGTTCTTCTCTCAGAGGTGGAGTAGATCCCTTGAGTGTGGACTGTACTTAGTGACTGACTCTTAATAAACAGATTATAGCAGAAGTAATGGTGCATGACTAGTGAGAGTAGAGTGAAGAAGGTGTTCTGGTACCCTCTGTCTTGCAGGAGGGTGCCAGTTCCCATGAGCGAACACTCAAGCAGCACAAAGGAGAGGCTGTGTGGTAAGGAACCCAGGCTGCTAGTTAATTCTCATCAGAAACTGGTTAGTCATGTGAGCAGGCATCCCCTTCAGCCTATTGAGTCAAGTAAGTGATGGCCACACTGGCCATCCTGTATCGGGGGTCTCCCCAAAGACCTTGAACTAGAATTGCCCATGATGTGAATACTGAATGCTACAATTTGGAAACTGAATCAGATGATGCATGGTTTTGGTTTCAAGTCAGTATGTCTTGGGATTGTGCCGCAATGGATACTAAGGCATGGATATTGGAAGTCTGCAGCTATCTGCCCATGGTTCTGGTCTTCTCTTAACTAGCTCTGGTCCCATTTTCTAGAACCCTAACTGGAATTGTAACTTGCTAAATTTTACTTCCTTTCTTGTTATGAAAGACACTAAAGAAGGAGCCAAAAGCTAGGGTGCTGAACAGTGGTGGGGGTTTTAGAGACTTCTCAGACGAAACTCTTGAAGCTTTGCCTCTGTCATCATGTGTGGGTTGGAAGGTCTTGCTAGCATGTCAATCAAAATTGCAGTGATTCACTAGAGGTTCCAGAGGAGCCGAAAGAACAGGATGCTTTGTTCTGAAACCAGCCAGGTGCTTGCTCTTTCTCCTACTCCTCTTTCCACATTATCACACCATGTTAAATATAGGAAACAGCTTTGGAAAGGACATTAGGAAGTGTTTGACTTACTTCATGATGACAATGTAGATAAGATACATCAGCACAAGGACTAGCGACTCCCACCTGTGTATAAATTGAGACTGGTTAAAGAAAGTCTCCATAGGCAGCTGTACAACCCAACAGGCTACCTTAAAAACATATTTGATGTGATGGCAGACAAACCTGCCAAACATTGCAAGGATAAGGCAGATGTGTGGGCTGGTTACAAATATCTCCTCGTCTATAGACAACTTCTATGTAGCATAGAGCTTTCAACAGTTTATCTCTTCTTTTTCTACTTAAAAGGAAAATGTTTCTTATTCTCTGTTATGTGCTTACCCAAAAGAATTCTTTGAACACAGCAGCAAGCCTTCTAGATCGCTGACTATAGATCTATATTTATAAATCTACCCACAGCTTAGTTATTCACTATACTATTCAGATATATTTACAAAAGTCATGCTAGAGGAATTCATAGGAAATATGGGAGGGGTTGTTGGGTACATAAGAGTTAGGCATAAATAGAGACAGAGACAAAGAAGACAAGAAAGAGGAGAGAAAGATAGAAAGAACCTAGGCAGGGAAGGAGCCAAAAGGAAGGATAAAAATAAATGAGTAGGAAAACAGTCAAGAGAGAAAGAAAAAACACCAAACTCACTAGAATGTACCTTTAACTTCTGATCACTTGAGTACTTTTATTTTCTTTATTTTAGTAACTTTCAGCTAAAAACCTAGAGAACTTGGCTTCTAGGTTCTTTTTCAGTTGTAGAATAAATCAGCTAGTTGAGGGAGTAACTGGCTTCTAGAGAAGATTAATGGGAATAACCTATGAAGAGATTCCTAGTTATGACTTATTCTTCCTTTTTTTCTTGCCACATTCCATGTATAGCAATTGACCCTAGTTAACAGGAAATAGGTGGTTGGCTAAAGTATACACCAACAGTTTTTTCCCCAAGTGCAAATATTTATTAGTTACTTAGCTTTCAAGGTGTTATGCATCAATATATACATTCTTTTTTATTTTATCTATTTAAAAATTATATTACTGGCCGGGCATGGTGGCGCATGCCTGTAAGCAGCAGTCTAGGAAGCTTTGGCCGGAACCAGTGATTGTGGTTCGAGTCCTGCTCAGGGCAACATAGCGAGACCTGGTTCCAAAAAAATAGCTGGGCATGGTGGCTCATGCCTCTAATCCCAGCTTCTGGGAAGCTGAGGTTGGGGATCACTTGAGTTTGTGGTACCCCGGGCAACATGAGCCTGCGGTTACATTGTTATCTATCCTGGAGTTCTCCCACCAACTTATCACCTGTGAACCACTGTCTTAGTCTTTTGTGGCCCTCCCATCTGAACTCCACCCCCATGTTCTATGCTTAAATTTTGCTAAAAATTATTTCTAAATATTTCTTGTCTGTTTGATTGTTTATTTTCCCTTTGTCCCTCATATAAATGACCATCCTGTATTTCTCTTTTTGTTTCTGGTTTATTTCTGCTAACATGATTCCTTCTAGCTTCGTCCATATTGCCATGAATGATATAACTTTGTCTTTTTTGATTGATGAACAGTATTCCATTGTATACATATACCACAGCTTTCTGTACCATTCATCTATTTTGGGGCATTTGGGTTGCTTCCATATCCTGGCTATTGTAAATAGTGCTGCAGTAAACATCCGGGTACAGGTATCTTTTTGGATTAGGGTTTCTGTAACCTTTGGGTAGATTCCTAGAAGTGGGATTGCTGGATCAAATTATAGTTCCATTTTCAGTGGTTTAAGGCTTCTCCACACAGCTAGTGGCTGGACCAGTTTGCATTCCCACCAGCAGTGTAAAAGTGTCCCTCTGTCTCCACATTCACGCCAGCACCTACCGTTTTATTACTGAAGTTTAATGCAAGTGAAGCATTGGAAAGCAAGATAGTAGTAAAAGGAGGGACTGGGTACTTAAGTTCTGAACAGCAAGTCCATAGATGGTTTCCATAAGTCCATGAAGAATGGTTGTACAATAGTGTAGGCATTTATTATAGAAAGTACTAAAGGCACTAGGAGGGGAGTTAAAAGAGCGTCCAAACTCCTTTTACTTCTGCCACACTTCTAGACTTTTCTTAGAAACCTTTTCAAAGGGTTGCATATGTTCCATTAGCACCTCCCATTCACTTTGGCAAACCTTCCCAGTGTAACTTGCACATCCATGGGGATCCTGACACCCTCATCAGGGCACCAGCACCCCCATCTACACAGCTCCAAGGTGGCTCTGTCTCCCAATTCAGTTCCTTGGGAGCATCTGAAGGTTCGTCCCTGCCCCCTTTACAATAGGCTCTCCATTCCTGACTTCTGAGAGGCTACTCTCCTAGCTTTCTGCCTGTGCCCCTAATTTCTCCATTTCCCCAGTTCTCACTTCAACCTTTTAATAGAGGATACTCTTCTCCTCACCTACGTGCTTTCCTTTGTTGTGATCACTCTGTTCCTACTATTGTACATAGCAACATCCACATCCACACCACACCTCTCCCTGCCCAGGCCCACATATCTGTCAATTTGACCTTCTCCAGGTAGTACTTAAACATATCAGAGGCCGGGCATGGTGGTGCATGCTTGTAAACGGCAGCCTAGGAAGCCGTGGCTGGGACCAGGAATCGTGGTTCGAGTCCCGCCGGGGGCACATAGCAAGACCTAGTTCCAAAAACATAGCTGGGTGTGGTGGGGTGTGCCTGTAATCTCAGCCACCTGGGAAGCTGAGGCTGGGGATTGCTTGAGTCTGTGGTATCCCAGGCAACGTGAGCCTGCGGTTCCACGGGCAAAAATAGCGAGACCAAGTCTCAAAAAATATCCATCCATCCATCCATCCATCCATCCATCCATCCATCCATCCATCCATCCATCCATCCATCCATCCATCCATCCATCCATCCCTCTCTCTCTCTTTCTCTCTCTCTCTCTGTCTGTCTGTCTATCAGAGGAGAAATCTTTCTTTCTCCTTCTTAGCTCCATCTTTCTCCAGGGTCTGACATTTCAGTAAATTCTACCAGTTTCTGCCCAGTCAAGCCCCAAATCTGGAAATCAACACAGAGTCCTCCTTTTTACTTACCCCCACATTTAGCAGGATTCTCCACCCAAAATAAGTCGTGTACTGTTGCCTATCCTCCCCGCCAATCTACCTGAGCTTCAGTCTCAGAACTAGCTTCCTTGAAGCTGGTGGTTCATTCCATTCTTCTCCTTAAGATTTTACAATTGCTTTCCAACACCTTTGAGAAAATAAAAGCTGGCCCTCCCTGTAGAACCTGGCTCTTTTTTCCTTCTTCTCCATATCATAGTGTGTCCCTTCTGAATCCCACCACACTGACCCCCTTTCTTTCTCCCGAGAACCTTTGTATTCACTGCTTCCTCTATTAGGAATAATTTATCCTCCCTTATTGTTGGCCTCATTTATCCTACAAATACCAGATTTAATACCACCTTCTCCAGAAGCCTTCCTTGCTTACTCCTTCACTTTCTATCAGATGACCCTGTTTGTGTTCTCTCAAACCTCTGATGGGTCTATGATTATCTTGCTTGTTTATTCATCACTTACTTATCCACTACTCATACCTGACCCTCCACCTCAACTATTGGGGTTCACGTTTTCTGGAGACTGAGAATGGGCTTCCTGATAGTTCCTGACAGCTGACTCCCCCAAGCAGACACCCCACCTTTCCAGCTGCCCATTGTTCATTCCCCAGTATAGAGCAGCCCATAGCTCCTCTGTAGGGTGAGATTTTCACTAAACTTCAACTTTCAGGTGCAAAACACCCCCAGAGGCTGAACATGGTTTGTATCTTATCAAAGCTCATGTATCTTGGGGTATAAACATAATTAGAAAAAGGAAGATCTTATTGAGAGCATTCGTTTTGGAGGAGACATCCAGGAGCTGAAGGGATGTCCCATCACAGCTTTGAGGCACTAATACTTGGTCAGAGACTGCAGACAATGAACTAATCTAACAAATATTCCAGTTAGGCTGTAGGAAGTCCTGAGCTCTTTAATAAGTGTATTTATACCCTCTAATTTATTCAGATGGATTAATTTTGTTTTCATTAAAGCAAGTTCTTCCATTTACTGTAAAAATTGAATAAGGTTCACTTTGGTTATGTGAGGTGGGGGTTGCTGCTTCTCTTGACACTCTGAGTTTGCTCTACCTGTGCCCAGGCTCAGAGCTCACCAGTGCCTCCACGCAGAAGGCACATTTCTCAAGACATTGCCCCTCTGCTTCCCGACCTGAATGTTTGGTCATCATATCATGACTCACAATTCTTCAGGGTCCCTCCTCATACAAGATGGGAGCTGCATGAGCGTCTCCAAATGACCCCATCACTACGTCAACTTTTTGCCTCCCCCTGAGCTGGAGAGAGCCCCAGAGTCAAGGGTGCTTTTGGTTCTGTGTTCTGTGCCTGTTTCCAGAGCAGAGCCTGGCTGCACAGGAGACAGTTGCAGGATGGGGCTGGGTACACACACCAGGTCTCCGCCCATCCCCAGGACACTCTTCCCCATCTGCCTCTTCTGACCACATATCACCCTGCTGTCCTCTGGACCCAGACTGGTGGCATGATCTTGGTTTGTTTTTCCTTCCCCACAAACCTCCTTCCCCTGATTCTCCTAGTAGAGATGGGTCTTTCTCTGGTTAGAGATTCCCTCTGTTCTCACCCTAAGGGCATGTCTCCATGTGCTAGGTGCTGTCCAGAACAGTGAAAGGTGGCCTGGGACATGCTGCATGGGATCATCTCCAGGTTGTGTTCCCAGGCTCGGCTTTCCCTCCCAAAGCCACAACTTGAGGCCAAGTTCCGAGGCTCAAGTTCTTCTTAAATGAACACACCACCTGGGATTCTTTAGCCTTCTTGTCGGGCTTTCAGGCTCACTGAAGACACATTCCAAATTCCTTCAGTGGGTCTGTCCTTATGGAGTTGTGTACCCACACCAATTCATATGTTGCAGTAGGAGGATATACAGTGTTTTCTATTTTAAGTATTCTTTGGGGGGTCAGCACCTAACTGCAAAACACTGGATATCAGTATGCAATGAGGAAGCCATGGCAGACTACCTCGATCTTCTGGGGGAAATAGACCCAGAAGCAATACTGACTGGTCTAAATCTGTAATCTAATTCCCCTATGCCACTTATTGGTCAAGACAGACACAGTTGTGACCAAAGAGATACAAGGCAGAAAGGTGTTGAGTAAAACGACCAAGACCATTTTCCTCCTTCTTGTCTATAATTCAGATTTGATGACTGGGATCACAGCAGTCATCTTGAGACCATTAGGGAAAAGCCAGGAGAAATTAAACACCTTACATATGTTACACAAGAAGAAAATATCTCTTTAATTTACTGAAGCTGGTTTTTGTTACCTGTTACCTCTGATCAGTCGTGACTGAATGTAACTCACCGGGGAGTGTGACATCAGGACAGCAAAGGAACCTATACTGTGTATGATGGAGGCACCTGTCTTCCTGCATTTGTACCTGACAAGGTTCATTTCTTCTAAAGAGTACTCTAGTCTCCAAATAAGCACAATTAAAGTTATTCTAATTGTTAGCATTTGGGATGAGTCAGTAACTTGCGTTGTAACCTTTAGGACATGCTGGAATATTCTATAGCCAGGAATGGAATTTACTGGTTAAGCTACTGCTGACCTACCACCACTTCTTAACTGCTCACATTGAAGAATCTGGCTTGAAAGAGAGACATTCAAGAAATCAGTTCCTAGATATACCCTGTCAGCAAAATAAACGGTCGTGATTAGCTGGATAAGAAGGGAAGGGAAGTGGACAGTGAAACACATCTTCAAGTTCAACATATTTTGCATTTAAATGGGTTGTCGAAATCCCTGGAAATCCCAAAGCAGTGAAGGGCCAGTGGTGCAGACTTAATTTCTCGGCCTCACTCAAGTGAAAAATGTTCTGTCAGCCCATCCGCATAATAACAGTAATTACATAAGAGGCCAGCAGTCTGGGAAAGATGTTCTGGGGCCACGAAAGCCTCCCCCTCTTTCCTCTCTGCAACTATGCCTGTGCATGACTTAGGATTCAGCCACCTCAGGCTGGAACCATTTCAGCCTCTGAAATTTGCAGCTCAGTATTGATGGCTTCATGTCTCTTTACTCATAATTTGATGTACAGGAGCCTTGGTGCTCAGTCTGAGGGTCTGATGACCTGAGTCTGGACCCTTTAGCTACAGGCTTGGGGTTCTATGTTAAGACTGGGTCACATAACAGGCAGGGCATTAATATAACAGATAGGAAGTAGATGCTCCCTGTCTTTTTCCATGTTATTTAAAATATCCTAAAAGAGTTTGGACTGACAACGGAACTTAAATATACAGCTAGGGAAGGGGTATAAGGGAGAAAAATCAGGGAATCATCTTGACAAAAGGTCAAGATGATGGTTCATAGCTAAAATGGTTGTGGGAGAACCCTGGAACATACAAGGATACAAAGAAACACACACACACACACACACACACACACATAACCCGTTCCCTATTTGACATCATAAAATAGTCCTTACTGTTTTCAAGCTTTTGCTTTTTATATTTTTGTCTTTTATCTGTCTGCTACTGATGATAACTTATAGCTTAGCTAGTTTCACTAATATTTAGGTATATGTTGGGGAAAAACAACAATATTATATGGTATTAGGCACAAATAACAGTATAGTCTTTCATTCCAAGATATGATGTGGTATAACTGATGTACATAAGCAATTAATGAAATAATTTCTTAATGGTTCATAATTAAAAAATTAAGTTTAACAAAAAGTTTGGAAGGGTGGGGACTGAAACATATTAATTATGAGTCCCCTTGCCATGGTTCTCTCTTTTTGCCATGGTTCTCATTGGCAAAACGAGGGAGATGGAGACCAGAACGCCTGTGAAGAATTATAGCTTGTACACCACCCATGTGGGGCCTTTCTTTTTTTTTTTCTTTTTTCTTTTTGAGACTAAATCTTGTTTTGTTGCCTGGGGAACTGCAGGTTCACGTTGCCCTGGGTACCACAAACTCAAGCCATCCCCAGTCTCAGCTTCCTAAGTAGCTGGGATTACAGGTGCGTGCCACCACGCCCAGCTATTTTTTGAGACTAGGTCTCTCTATGTTACCCCAGGCAGGTCTCAAACCCATGGACACAAGTGATTCCTAGTCTCAGCCTTGCTTTGTAGGTGCGATTAAAGGCATGCACTACCTTGTCCAGCTTGCAGGGCCTTTCTTAGAGGTTTCTGCACAAATGCAGTAGAAAAAAAAGCTTCTGAGATCAACTGTGCATAATCTGTTTGTTTTGATGGCAGTATCATCAAAGGGCAGAAATATGGAACAGTACTGAAGGCAGAGAGGTGATCAGATAACCATGCCATGTTCAGGCTGATGAGAATGTTTCTGCCAGTTTCCCTGAATAGTACTAGCCCTGCAGAGTATGGTGGGTGGGGACATTGTCATTACTCTGTCTTGTGATCATTTCCAGGTTCTCTATGACCTCTGATTTGAGGTGCTCTGGGGCATCTTGATGCCTGATTTTAACCCAATGATTACTTTGACAAAAAAGGAGAGACCTATTTTTTATGGATCAATGTAAAGATTATAAGTCTTCCAACAAATTCTTTATAGCACAAAGCTCCTCAACACCTTCAAATTTTGAAGATCACAGAGCTATCCTAGAACATCAAATTGTCATTTCAACAAAAGGCTAGCACTCATTTTACTGCAAATCAAAACTGGTGGGCTTTTGCCTTCTTTTAGGTCTTTCTTAGCTTTAAACAATACTTCAAAAGGTAATATAAGAGCATATCCCTTCAATCTAAGATATTCTTTCATCCTACTTCTACAGTTAAATATTTGGAAAAAAGGTGGGGGCCAGCAATTATACAATCATGTATTGTAAAAACATCCAAAAATAGAACAAAAAATTATTTTAAAAATATTTGGAAAAAAAACAAGAATATGCAACACACCCAACTTATATTTCCATCTCAAACATACTTGACCTGCTCAGAACCTTTCTCAAAACAGTGGTTTAGAGAGTTGATCCAAATGCAAAATACCATCTTACATACTTCATTTTGAAAAATTTTTGATCTGTCAAGAAAATGACTGATTTTTTTTCAGAACCCTATGCTTTTCTTGAATGTCAGGTAGAATTTGAAGAGATTAAAGATCTTCAATGCCTATTTCCTAAGATACACATGGGATCTGGAGTCTGGAGGTATAGTTTGGAAACAATTTGAAAAGATCAGCTCCATCATCCATGGCCAAGCCAATGGTTGGCTGCACCATGCAAAAGCATGGGCGAGCTATGATGGATAACCCAGATGACAAAGACAGCAAGATAATCAGAACCCAAGGGGAAGCCCACCACTGTCAAAAGGAGTCTTTGCTTGCTGGAAGCGAATTCAATTTCTTGAGATGGAGAGTGGGTTCCCAAGAAAAACTGTCACAAAGCTTCCCTTTCTTTCCTAAACCCTAACTCTGGTCTTTGATATTTTTGGTTCTGCATCATCATAAGGGGTTATTGGAAAAGAATTGAGACACTTACATGGAAATGTTTTTATCACAAATCAACTGTTAAAAAACTGGAAGGGAAAAGAAATACTTACCAGGAAACTTTTTCATCATAAATGAACTGTTGAAGAAAGAAAAGGATAGAAGATTAGACACACAAACACCCTCTGTGCCTTGGGACTGCACTCCTGTGCTGGGGGTGGGGTGGGATGGGTGGGTGGGTAGGAATTTGGGTTGGGGCCAGATAGAATACAAGGCATCTGTGGATATATCCCCTTCCATGTTTGTTTAGCATCTGACTTCTGGTGGTGGAAGGGAGTGATGCTGGCAGACTGCGGTGGACCTGTTGCAGAGGGGAGCCATCCTTCTCCTTCCTACAACTTCTGTCCAACGATGAAGTGACAGGGAGGAAAGACCAACCTGCTCTATAGAGTGGGACTTGGGGTTGAATTTTAGATCCGAAAGGGGTGTAGAGCTTAGTGAGAGCTCCTAGACTTCAGTAACTTGCAGGCCATTTATATGATGTCTGCACATCTGCAGGTCCTGAGCAGTGTCATCAGGCTTATGCAAGAACTTGAACTTCTTGGAACTCGATAGTTTTATTTCAATTGACCTATTTTTTTGTTTGCTTAAAAGAATTTATTTTCAAAGGAAACTTTACATTACAATCAGAAGTGATGAACCAGCTCCACTTGCCACTATGTTAAGGGTGTTAGCTCGTGACAAACAAAAGCAGCAACATGGCCTGACAATCCTGACTGAATACAGGGTATGGCCTACTCCCTCAGCCACAGACCTGCCTTTTTGTGAAAGAAAAAAACCAGTAAGGGTCAGAATCAACACAAGACATACAAGTGTGGAACTGGGGGGTTCCCCTCATCAGTTAGGATCCAGTGAGAATATTTCAGTTTTTGCTTATTATCGTTGAAAATCACTTCTCATCTTTTAGGGGAGAAAACTGGGATAATCCTGGCTCTTTGATTTATCTAGGGAAAGAGAGTTGCAGAGAACATGAGTTATTTTCCTGACCAACATGCTGTAAGTTGGTTCAAAAACACAAGTCCTGGCTTTACTTCATGTTCTTTTTCCACGACACACCGATTTGCCTGGCCAGCGTGTTGTGGTGACAGATAGGGCAGGTGCATCACGTTCAAGCAGGAAGCTAAGTTCACAGCACTTTGTTTCCACACTCACAGAACACTGTTGCTCTGAGTAGGATCATCTCTGAGAGACCTTTCCTCCAGGGCCAGGGTACTCGGGGTCTCCATGGCAGAAACTTGCAGGGCCAATGGAGTAATGTGTCACTGCCCCAAGGAGAAAGTAGACTCAGCTAGATGTGGGCACTGCTAGAGTACCCAGGTTTGAGTCACTACCAGGTGTGAGAGAAGCAGAGAAAACCTCAAAGACACACAGGACCCGGGTCAGAAGCCCCCTGAAAGGCTGCCTTCAACTCTCCTGAGATCCAAAGAAGAGAAAGGGGCCACACTTAGTTGTAACTCGCTCTTCCTCACAAGACACTGGAAAAGACATCAGTTTCACTTTTGTAACTCTTGTGCTACTCAAAAGGTTGACATTTGGATGCAAATGCCAAACTAGAAATGGGGAGAGAGTGAAAGAAAGGAAATATTCCCTGGGCCCAGGCTGGATGGTATGCCATCCATCGCCTGCCTGTAGGTATGCCCAGCTGCTGTAGTCTGATTGCCAGTTAAAAAAAAAATTTGTCAAGAAATCATGGAGCCAAGCAAATTATTTAAGTTGGAAACCATTTTCTATTAATTGAAGTTAATTTAATATCAGTCTTGGGCAGCGGGTTGGAACAATCAATTCATAGCCACTTAAGAGAGCAGGAGATGCTGGGAGAGTTTATTAGAGCACAAAGACACTTTTGTCTATCAGGGAAGGCCAAGCCTCCACCATGGAGGCAGCTTTTAGGAAGCCCCTGTGCTCCGTGGTCTGACATAGATGTGTGTGTGTGTATGTGTGTGTGTGTATGTGTGTGTGTGTATATGTGTGTGTGTGTGTGTGTGTGTGTGGCACAGGCCAGTACGTGCTGAGTTACTGTTTCAACAAGCCTATCAATGAAAAAACATCAGAATGAACTTAATTGTACAAAAGACTCCAAAGTAAGAGCAGAAATTTCAGGGAAAACAGCGAGTTGGAGCAACAGTGGAGCAAAGCTGGAGGAGAATGGCAAAAATACACAATTAAGACAGAGCACTGAGCACAATTAAGACAGAGCACAATTAAGACAGAGGTCAAGACGGTAGTTGTGGTCGGCAGAGTTGTGAGCAAGCAGATGGTTCATGGAGGGAAAGTGAATTGATGGTAGCTCATTACAAGACTGACCAGTGGTGGAGAGCTGGAAACCCCTGAATAACCGATGCAGTGAGGTGGCTTGGGTTGTTGAGCAAAGTGTGAGTTTTATGCCACTATATACAGGTCAATAAATGAAAGGACTCAGAAAAAAATAAAATGGATAAATTAGACTACAAATCAGCAATTAAATAAACCTAAAGGCAAACAGATTAATTATGGTGAGAATGGAGGGTGAAGGTGAGTGGGGACACCAAAGAGGTGATGGTCATCATTCCGGAGAAAAAATGAGTAAACTGGTGCTCTTTTAAGGCTGTCCCTTCAGAAGAAAACATTGTGGAGGTGATGGAGCACTAGAATCACCTTTTTTTGGGAAACTGCTAACATGATAAGGATGGGCAACTCTCCCTTGGTGTTGCCCACAGTTGCAAGAAAGATGACTCCTTACAGGTTTTGTCTTATTTTATTCTTCTATGACAAGTGTTGCACATATGTCTGTACTTTAATGATACACGTACGAGTTAAGGAAAATGAAACCACTCCCCTCAACATTTACAGCAATACTACAAGGGTAAAAGAAAATTGGGTGTCATTTATATGACTTAGTTGAAACAAGATTCCCTCAGCCCCAGTTCCACCTGACTGCCACTAGGTGGTGCTCATGTCCCAGCGTGCCCTCCAGGTCGTTCTGCAAGCTGGTGAGGTTGAAATGAAGTCAGACCAAGTCCATTTGTGCAACTCCATTAAACCTCTGAAAGGAGGGTAAGCAACCTAAAAGGTAGAAAGCCTCTTGAAGGAGACTTCAGCCAAAACACTGCTGTCATGGAGGAAGGTGACGTTTTGAAGGCAGCCCCGGCCTGGTAGCAGGAACTGGGGAGAAGCTGTCTCAATTTAGGTCGCACTCAATCCCAGGATGTGCTGCCCTTGAAGGACCTGCTGCTGTGACCTATGGAGCTGATTTACCCATCTCCCAGCGGCGATTTGGAAAACCTGCCCTCTAAGACACACGAGGTTCATTCGAAGCGATCTTTGGCTTCCTTCGCAAGCTTTCCTTTTGCGAGCTGCAGCCGAGCTAAATGTGAGCACACAAGAGAGAATTTGACAAAACACCCTTTTCCTCTAGACCTCAGAGAAATGGCCGGTACCATGGAAACAAGCTTTTCAGCATTAGTGTGTGATCTCGAATTCTCTCATGCCAGACAGGCTTATATGAGGCAGGTGAATCCCTGGATGACAGAGCACGCCCAGGGTGGGCACTCAAGATGGAAGGGCAGGGAGAAGCTGAGGAGGACCTGCCCAGCTGTCTGGCTGCCCTACACTCTGAGCAAGGACTTGGCCCTGGAGGGGGGGTGGCTCTCCCCATGGGGCATGTCAGTCCTAGAGTTTTTACCGTGAACTGTACTCACAGAGCAGGGACTGCGACATCTCTGAAGCTGATTTTATGGCTTATTTTATCATCACTGGCATTGGCATCATTGTTTTTAAGCAGTACAAATATTGCAAGAAAATTAACACCAATATTTGCTTTCAAGACACTAAAACCTTGAAATTTTCTCCTTCCTTGTGGGCAATAGAAACTGGCCCCAACAGACTACTCATTCAACAAGCAGAGACCTCAGCACATCTGCCCAGATGGAGTCCCCACCTCCAGGCCTGGGGCTGCAGGTGGTGAGCTGAGGTCAGGGAGACTACATTTGCTGACAGGAATCAGATGGAATATGCTGGAAAGCTGCTGTTATGTGCCGAAGTGGTACACACATTGAAACTTAACAGGAATTCAGCCAGTAGGCACTCTGACAGGGTAATTTGATCTGCCAGTGGGACAGAGTGGGGGGTGGGGATAAAAATTCCATAAAAACAGGATTTGAGCAGAGAAGGTCACCCCATATCAATCTGTAGGGGCTACAGGGTGAAGACACAAAGATAAAAGGATGGGTTTGGGCTACCAGAGATGAGAACCGCTAAGCCAAAAGTACTGTCTTTGCCGAGCAGTGCGAAACCAAACACAGACAATGTAGTAAAATTTCCAAGTTTTCTTCAGAGAAGAGGTGAAACACTTCTCTGCACTCCCAGTCCAGGCACTTCTCTGCACCCCTGGTCTGCCAATCTGGCTGTCCTTCACTGTTCCAGAAGCAAATGTAAGGATGATCCAGCTCCCTGGCTTAGTTCAGTGTTATTTAAAGCAAGCACTTCCTGTATTTTTGAGTCATACATAGTTGCAAACCAATAGAATTTTAACAAAAAACTGTTACAAAAAAAAAAAAAAGGTGGTGCTTCATTCTCTCGATGACAGGATGCAAGAAAGGTGACTCTTTGACCATTGCTGATTTAAGGAACTCAAAACACCTGTCACATTCCTTCTCTGTGGGAATTTTCGAGCTCCAGTCACTATTCCTATTTTTTCAGGAGAGCTGAGATGCAATGGAGTATCATGAGCAGAAGCACCTCAGTGCAGCTCAGATGGGTAGAGAAGAGGTGAGTTCCTGGTGAGGAGGGATAGGATATGAGTGAGGGGCTGCTAAGCCTGATGGGTGGATGGGGGCCAGCTCGGGTTAGAGGATGGTCATCAACCTCACTCTAATGTGTCTTTTCTTCAGAGTGTGATAGAGAGATCTCTAGATCATTTACGTTATCTCCATGAAGAACTCCAGGATCATGGAGGTTATTCCTTTCTGCCTGAACCTATAAGCACAAAGCAAGCACAGGAGAGTACCACTACTGGAGAGAGCATGGGGGTGAGGTCTAACCTGGCTGATATCAAATACTCTGAGAGGCAGTGTTTTTGGAAGGAAGATTGGAATTCGTTGCTGGGAGGGTGTAGATGTATCATCCTAGATGCCTGCTCTGGGAAACCTGCAGAGTTGTGGCTCCTTGACCTTGCACTTCCTTAACTGCGAACGGCTGGAACCTCAGTTTTACCATTTGTACACTTATAAATGCTAACATGCATGGTGATGAGCATTACATGACAAAGTCCATACGCAGTTCTGTAGCAAGAACTGAATCTGTGGCTGTTGGGAACCATAGGTGCTTGGAAGAAGGCAGGCATACCTTCTATGGAAGGACTTTAGAATTATGCTATCCAATATGGCAGGCATTCACAACATATCAATTTAAATTAATTTCATTAAAATTCAGTTTCTGGGTCTTGCCAGCTGCACTTCAAGAGCCCAGCAGTCACAGGTGGCTAGAGGACGGCCCTGCAAAGAGCAGTTGAAGGTCATTTGTATTGCTGCTCAAGCTCTTAGACAGCACTGCCTAGCACATCTCGGGTAGTTGCATCAGCTGAAATGTCTATTTGTCCCCATGGAACCAACTTCCTGGGGACATTCCTATGAGCTTTCCAGAGGAGGAAGAAGAAAATGGTGCCTTAGATGAGGCTCCCCACTGGGCCAACACTTAGGCTGCCCCAACTGGTGTCACCTGGTCCTTCTCCAGGGAGGCATCACTTGAGAGTCTGGCTTTGTGCGCCTGTTCAAGTTTTCTGGAACCTGCCACAGAAGCTTATCCACTCCACACCCTGGAGGCTCCCTTCTCCTGATGCTTACAATTCCCCATCTCAAAACAGAGATGACGGGTAAAAATAAAGCATTCTTTTTAGGGCAGCTGTTAGGCTGATGCTGTAATGAATCATTTGCATTTATGTAAATTGCATGATTATGTAAATTACAGTAACATTTCAATAAAAGAGACTGGCAGGCCTGATGGATGGAATTTGGAGAAAGGCTAAGATGGGGAGTTGGAGCTGTCCATGGTCAGTTTTTTGGTGTGGAGAAGCAGCATGAAGATCTGGGACAATTTCTAGACTATGTGTCGGGTATATATTCGCACAGGGACATGTTCTACAGTACCCAGAATTTGCCCAGGATTAAAAGGTAACACCCCTTGGGCTACCTCCAGTTCCTTCATGGCCTGCTGTTTCACCACAGAGAAGGTCACCAGGGCTCAGGGGCATCAAGAAATAAAAGTATATGCCTTTGAAGTCATAATTGCTATAGACAATAATGTATTCTAATTCCTTCTGCTTTAGCTAAATAACAGCAACAGTAACAACAAACTGAAAAATAGCATGCAACAGACATTATGTGAAACCCAAATACCAAAGTGAACCGAATCCCTTGTCGCTAAGTTAACTGTTTTAATAGTAGGTTTCAGGATGCAGTGTTTGTGTTCCTTTTATGCTCCTGCTTTTTGGTTCAGTACATCTGCATCAACTTCCATTGCAGTTGTTTGAGAATTCAGGTTATAATGACTTTATTAGCATCTTCCAATTCAGTGGCCCCCAGCATTCCTGGAGAAGGACTCCTGTCTGTCCTGCTATTTGGGTCTCCAAGCCCCATGATGATCCCCAGGGTGGGGTTTCTCTGCATGGATCAAAGGGTCTCTCGCTGGGATATATAGAGAAGCAAGATCTGTTCTCACTTAGTCTAGATGTGCTCTCTGGGTGAATGAACTTTTTATTGTATCACCCCCAGGGACCAGAAGCTTTGTCTTCTGAACATTTCAGAACCAAAACATCTTAACATTTGAGAATAAATTATTTGGTATCAGATGGTTTCACTTATATGTGGAATGTAGAGAACCAAATAAAAGATAAGAACAAAACTTACAAGCTGATCACACATTTGAGACATGGGGGGGGAGGGGTGGGCAAGGGAGGGAGAGAGGGGGGTCAAAAGGAGAGGAAAAAACACTGGGACTATGGTGATAGACATGGGTGCCTTGGTAATGGTGGGAGAGCTACGGGAACTACACCTGGGGGGAGAGAAGAAATAATGTCCAAAAAATTTAAGAAAATAATTTAAATAATTAAAAATTATTTGGGAACGTTAGTAATTGTGATGAGACAGGACTTTTCTATAGGGTAATTTTAGGTGTCCATCATTGTGTCCTATAGAGAAACTTAATATTCTACAAGGAAGATCAGAAAAGAGTGATTTTGTTACTAAGTTCGTAAGGGTAACAGAAAGAGGGGTAAATGGGAAACCTTGACGTATATAAGCAGCAACCTGGACTTAACATGGAATAGACCGGGGACATTGAAACATCTTTTCTATATATGCTGGGCCTGGTTACAAGACCATTTGACTCCTCATGCTCTTTTTAAGCCTCGTGTGAAAATGTCCCTGAGAATGAACAGGAAGCAGAGATCCACACAACCAATTTACCACAATGCCTTTCCTTTGAGAATCACAAAATTGACTAGAATTAGTGGTTGTCAGGCAATGAATGACTATCCCAGAGAAATGGGACAGCCTTGTAGTTGAGGCTGCCTCTCCTAGTGGAGCACACTGCCATAGGCATAGACCCCCTGCAGGTTGAGAGAGGATTTTGGCTCAAGTGCAATTTCCGATCTCCCACATCAGAGCCTAATGAGTGAAAACCTCTGGGTGCCATGTTTGAAGCAAACATGGTGAGCACTTCTGGTGATGTTGATGGAATACCAGTACAGGTAAAAAACAAACAAACAAACAAACAAACAAACAAAACAACCACAAGACCAAACCCTGAGGGCTCAAACTTTCTCTTTTTCATTATGGCTTAACAAAGAGAAATATAATTTTTCTCAAAATCATAAAACTCTAGCCTTGCCATCTGGCTTGTAAAGACACAGTCCACCCACATCTTTAGGTAACAGCAAAGAATCATTTGCTTTTGCACTCTGCTGCCATCTGAGGGAAATACAGAGGTCCCAGGTGCCTGTGCATTCAGCTGGCTCAGCCCCGTTATTTACATGGTGCAGGCACCAGGGTGAGATGGGGCGGGGTGCATGATAGCTTTGACCAGTGACTGGGGTCAGGAGAGCATCCCTGTAGCCTGAAGAAGCAAAATCACTTTACTGCTTCACACATCATTAGCAACAGTTACATTGATTCTATCTTGGACATGTCCAGATAAATTCGATCGAGGACAAGTTATTTCACACATCATCCAGGAAGTGTCTATGCTGAAAACAGAAAGAAGCTGAAGACAGAGAAAGAAGCCATCATGGGCAACTCTGCTGTGAAGAGTGGATGTTCCAGGTCTTGGGGAACCCTGGCCCACGTGATGATCATCTCATGATCGTATCTTTAAGAGAGTGACCATCTCTTTCAGGAATTCTCAGAGTACAGGGTTCTTGTACTCTTTCCATCTCTTTTCTGAGAAAAGTAACATCCCAAAATCATCCCCAAATACTTTATAGGTAGGAGAGCTGAGTGCAGGGAGCAGCAGGGTACCAGGACAAAGCTCACTGCACAAAGTGTTGAGAATCTGATCTGGCGGAAGAGTTTTGTAGGCTGGGTGGACAACAACTCTTTCAAAGTTGCTCTTGAGACTGGGAACACAGAGATCATATCTCCTTGAGCCTGCTCACTGGGACTTCAACAGATGCAGCATGTCTTCAGTCCCAGCATGGTTATCTGAACACTATGCAACTTGGGGTGGAGTTTGACCCTCTCAATTATCAGTGACCCCCTTAAATGAAAGGACTAACCCTGGAAACCCAAGCTCTGGACTATAGGGAATTACTGTTGGCTAAAGGATCCACCTGTTTCCTTGTGGAAAGTCATATCAAGCACGCACTTTAGTTTATTTGTAGAGAGATTTGTAATGAAATAATTTACAGGTAAGTGGTTTATAAAACAGGTGAGAAGAACATTCATGAGATTATTTCTTTTTGGTAGGTAAGAAAACTAAGACCTGGAGAGGTTAAGTTCTCCAAGGCTGTTAGGGCCGGGAAGGATGGTGGAGGGCCAGAGTCAGGTCTCCCAACTCCCATTTCAGTCTTCTTTCTAATTTGCCACCCTTCTGGATGACTTGCCTTGCAAGGTTAAGGAGCTTGGGTTTGTCGCCATAGGTGACATGGAGCTGTTAAATGAGGGACTGACATTTGCAGGTGTTCTCTGTTAGAGATACCACTTGGGTGACTTCAAGAATGACTGGGGGCTAGAAGGGGAGAGGGCTGGTGACAAGAATGCTGGTCATAGGGCTGGTCACAACACTGGCCTATCATGTATGTGCATCTGTTCAGATCAGAAGTCTAGAAACTTTCAAGTGAAGTAGACTCTAGAGGGGCACACTGGGGGAATATTTTACAAGATGAAAACCTGCACACCAATTAAGTCAAGTAAATACGATGGAGGTTGGGAAAAAAGTGAGTTCAATATCATTCCCAGGATGGGTCATTAGATTGGAACAGGGGTGAAAATATAGAAAGAGTGTTCACTTCAGGAAAATTATCAAAGTTTAGAGGCATGTTGAGTTTGGGACATGAAGATGTCTACAGAGAGTTTTTTATCCAACACTGGGATCTCCAAGGCCTCAGGGAGATGCACTATTAGGATTACAAGAGGTTCTGCGCAGAGGTGCTCATGGTAATGTGGGGTTTTAGGAGATGCAGGGTATATCCTGGGAGAGCATGTGGAGTGAGAAGGGGGAGTAGTCAAGTCCAGTCCAAGGACACTGACATTGAAGGGAGCTACAGGAGAGTCTGAGGGGAAAGTGTGGGGGACTACAGAAACACAGCATGGGACCCTTGTGGAACTGGATAACTGGATAGCAAACACCCGCTCTGTGCTGAGTGCTGAGACTGGGGTTCTGTGTGATCAAACTCGCTACAGGGAAGAAAACCTGCCCCCTGCTTAGACAGTCACTCAATCAAGCAGAATTCCATGCACGCCCCCCCCCCCTCCAGGGGAGAGAGGGATGATGGGGGGTTAAGTGGAAAGAGAATTCAGATGAAGTGTCCATGGCACACTTACCACAATGAGTGCCACCACAGACAGCGTGTAATAAATGGAATCCCTCAACAGGCACCAGGAGGAAAGAGCCACAACCTGTTGGAAAAGAGGGAGAGGAGACAGTGAGAACTGGGGTGTCATGCTGCGCAGTGAGGAGACATGGTGTTGGCACACCTGGGGTTCCTGTGTCTGGTCTGGAACCATACCAGTTAGCAGCTGAGATGAATTCACTGGTGGTCTTTTACTGGATGAGTCTAGATCCTCTGAAAAACAGGTGCCAGGATGAGCTTAAACCTCAATAATTTTATTAGGGATTCACGATGAGAGAAGATGGGAGGGAGCAAGGCAGGCTGGTAGGGCTGCCCAACATCACTGAGTCTGGTCCCAGGGAGGACAGAATGAATTTTGGTGTATGTCTGCCTGCCTGCAGGGCCACCTGAGGAAGGTTCAGCGAAGCTGAGGAGACCACGGGTGCCCATTTGTGCAGGAGCCTCAAGACCTGGGAATGGGCGAGCCTCCTCAGCCCCTCTAATGTCAAGGGAATTAGAGGAACCAGTCC
This sequence comes from Uropsilus gracilis, assembly GCA_004024945.1. Taxonomy (NCBI): domain Eukaryota; kingdom Metazoa; phylum Chordata; class Mammalia; order Eulipotyphla; family Talpidae; genus Uropsilus; species Uropsilus gracilis. The sequence goes on along the minus strand of PVHY01001519.1, from coordinate 83,431 downwards.
GTCGTTGGTGTGGAATGAGCCCCTGAGCAGGGCAACTGCTGTTTAGCAGAAGAGGCTTAGATAAGCAGGCATTTTAGTCCCCTCCTGACCTTGTTCTCTCATCTCTACTATATGCCTGGCCCTGTCTGCATGTGACCCCTGGTTTAATCAGAAATTTTAGAATATTGCTTTGCATATTGATGTGGAGAAAATGTTATCTTTTTTTTTTTTTTGAGACTAAGTCTCTCTATTTTTGCCCGTAGAACCACAGGCTGTCATTGCCTGGGGTGCCACAGACTCAAGCAATCCCCAGCCTCAGCTTCCCAGGTAGCTGGGATTACAGGCAGGCACCACCACGCCCCACTATTTTTTTGGAACTAGGTCTTGCTATGTTTCCTGAGGGGGGGACTCGAACTGTGACCCCCAGTCCCAGCTGTGCTCCATAGGCTGATGCTTACAGGCAGAAAATATTATCTTTAGCAGGCCAGAGATACCCCTTTAAAGACGTGAAGGGGCCAGTAAGGCATGCCTGTAAGCAACAGCCTAGAAAGCTGCAGTCGGGGTCAGGGATTGCAGTTCGAATCCCGCTGGGGGCACGCAGCGAGACCTAGTTCCAAATAGCTGGGCGTGGTGGCGCGCACAGGTAATCCCAGCTACCTGGAAGCTGAGGCTGGGGGTTGCTTGAGTTTTGGTACCCTGGGCAACATGAGCCTGCGGTTCCACAGGCAAAATAGCGAGACTTAGTCTCCAAAATAAAATAAAAATAAAAAAATATATATATAAATAAAATAAAAACCTGAAGGTTCTGTTGCGCCTAGGCAGTTGGCATGTTGCCAGAAACATGGACAGCCTTGGCTTCTGTGTCTAGACTTCCTGCAGTGGAAATGGTCACTGGGTGCAATGAAGGATGCCTGGTCTGGGCATTGTGTGGAGGAGTTATTACTGCTGCCAGGCTAAGACCCCTGTTATGGAGGGTTAGTCAGTTCTTCTTATAAGCCCTCCAAAGCCCTTCAAATGCGTAAATTGGGTAAAAGTGGTCAATTGCATATACGGAAATGAGGTTTTTGGTAACAAGCATAATGTAGTATATACAGATGTTGATCTGTAAGTCTGTATACCTGAAACATACACAATGTTATAAACCAATGTTTTATTAATTAAAAGGACAAAAAATTTAATAAGTGACTCAGATCTCTCTTTGAGGGGTTCTGGGTATGTTTTCTCTGTTTTGCAGAGTAGGTCCATGTTGGCAGATGTTTATAATGAGGTCAGGGGGAGTCTGAACTGTCATGCTGGGGTGGTTCCTGGGCTTCACAACTTCTGCCTCTCTGGAAAGCATCCACCATTCCACAGCCGTAGAACTCAACTGGCTGCCTTTGCCATTGGTCTTGTAAGTGGAAGTGGACACAACACATGTCCATCCTCAGCTGCACCAATGACAAAAGAAAAGGGGATTCCAGGAAGAGGCATCCTTGGCGCCTCTTCTCTCCCTGACTGCTGGTGTCAGTCTATAAAGAAAGGATCCGGCAAAGTCAAAGCAGACTGGATTCAAATAACATGAAAGACAGGATTTAAATAGATCCATAAATGAATAATGAGGCCAGTCTCTTTCCATTAACACATTCTTCCACTGGCTCTATGGACACTTAGGTATTTTCCATTGCTAATTTTGCTTTATTAGGATTTGTATTTGCAGATTTAAGTTACAAACAGCTGGGCTCTTGAGAGAGGGCTGATACTACAAAAAATCACATTGGGGCAAAATTATCATGTTCTCTTTGTATTCTCAACTCTTAGAACCCAGGGTCACTATTCACCAACTGCAGAATGGGTTAAATTAAACTAGAATATGAATTTTCCAAGTGGTCAGAGGTTGTGAATATTTACTCAATTTATTATAGTTAGGCAAATGGGATTAAAAATTGTGGTGTTGATCTATTGTGAAATTTCTTAAAATTCTTTAAGATTTCCATAAAAATATCACTTGGGATTTTAGTTAAGGGTGCCAGACTGAATATATACCACTTTATTTACTTTTTCCTTATCAATCCATAAATTAATAATAGTAAAGGACTTTTAAAAAAACAGAAACCCACAAGGAAGAGAGCAAAGTTGATCAGAGTAAAAAAAATTTTTGAAGCAGGAAAGCAGATCATTTAGCTGGCAGTGGGAAAGGTTCAAAAGTGGGGGTAAAGACAAGTCTAAAAACAGGATGAGTGAAAGTTCAAGAACTTAATATGTAAATATCTTCCCTCATTTAAGTACATCCTTCACTTTAACAGAAAATGGGAAACCTGGTATTTAAAGAACAGTAGTTGCAAAAAACAGAGTAAATGATCAAATACGTGATTTGAGGAAAATTCCCGGAAGCTAAGGGTGCACATTTTTAGAGTAAGAGCAAAGATCCAGAGAGAATAACAAGTTTATATACAAAGGATCCAAACCTTACACCAGTAAGAATGGCCCATATCCATAAAGCGAGCAACAAATGCTGGCAAGGATGTGGGGAGAAGGGGACACTCTTACACTGCTGGTGGGGATGTAAACTGGTCCAACCTCTATGGAAAGCTGTGTGGAGGGCCCTCAAATTAATGAAAATGGAACTACCATATGACCCAGCAATTGCTCTCTTGGGAATTTGCCCAAAGGAGACTTCAATGTGGGTACAAAGGGACACCTGTACTCGAATGTTTATTGCAGCACTATTTATAATTGTAAGGACATGGAAGCAACCAAAATGCCTGAAAACAGATGACTGGATGAAAAAAATGTGGTATATATACACAATGGAATATTACTCATCAATAAAAAAATGACAAATTAGATGATTTTATGATAACATGGATGGATTTAGAAGAATTCATATTAGCAGAAACAAGTCAAAAAGAAAAAGACAGAAACCAAATGGTTTCACTACTATACAGGACATGGGAAAGATAAACAAAAATCTGTGAAGAAAAGTCAAAACAAGCCAACAACCAAATTGAAATACACAACTTGGGGGGAGTAGGTGGGACAGGGTGGGAACAGTCAGGGAGGGGGGGTGAACCCCAGAGATGACAGAGATGTGGAATTTATATATAAATAAATTATTTTTTAAAAAGGATCCAAACCAGACATACCATTTCTCAACAAAAATACTGAAATCTAGTAGAAAATGGAGTCATGCCTTCAACATAAGAGGAAAATAATTTCAACCTGAAATTGTATGCCCAACCAAATTGTTCACTAAATGTGAAAGAAGAATAAAAATTTTACTTTTTATGCACTCTTTCACAATACACTACACATAGTGAAGTATGTGTTCCACTGATTGAAGGGAACAAACAAAACAATTGTTAAGTAAAATTGCAGTACAACAAACTGTCACACCAGGTTTTATAATTTCTGGAAAACTAGTGGATTGAAATTCTAAGAAAGAAATTCCAAAATAAAGCATTTGCCGCGGGTTTAGGCAGCAACCTAACCAGACTGGAGAAGGTCAAAGGATTCCAGAAAAAAAGACACCAAAAGGACAAAATGAATGGAAGATCTGATCATTCACTCCCACACACATGAGAGATTAGAGAGCTCTCAGAACAGGACATAGAAAACTAAGCAAATGAACAACAACAAAAAAGACAATTACATACACAGTTGTACAGAAAAAGAAGATGAATCATTATGTATTAATGACTCATCTATGAATAGTGATCATAACGTCATAATAAATGAACCATAACTGCCATCAAGTCAAACTTGTGCTAGTATATTTGGGGAGGGTAGTGGAGAGGGGCTTGGATTGTAAAGGTAGAGAGAGCTGGATGACAAATAAAACCTCCTCTTCCAAATTGAAGACAGTGGAGAATGCTTGAAATGGAAAAGTCAAGTAACTGCTGTCTTAGGATATTATTTAGAGATATTGAACAAATATCAGGAAAATCAAATGAATGGAACATTGTTGCCCACAGGAGAATGGGAAATTGGTGCTGTGGGGAAATGGCTGTCTATCATATACCTTCTTTAAGTTCTATGTATCTATACCTTCCATAAAATTTCCATAAAAATTTAAAAATTAAGAAAGCATAATACAAACTTTATTGTTGAAAAAAATATATCATGCACTAGGCCAAGATAAGAGAATGAGCTGAATAGTGACATAGTTGTCTCTTTTACATAAAAATATCAATATCTGGATTATCATCAAATTCCAGCCCAGATTCACAGTCTACACTTAGCAAATATTTTTTTTCTATAAAAGTGATGAACATTTGAACAAGTAGAACAAGTAAGAAGGAATCAAATGGAGACTGATTTCCTTCCACTTTCTAGAAAAAATCATGGCTGATGATTCAGCAGTACTTAAGAGTAAAAGTAATGGCCATGTTGTCAAGTTCACTTTTGCCTCGCCTTTGTGTGACCACCACTCACCATGCAGCAAACTCCATAGGACTCTCCTGAAAAGAAAGGGGCTTGGAAGGGGATCTCATTCAATCCTACAGCAACCCAAATGATGAACAATGTTATCATTTGCTTCATTGGCCAACAATTTAGATCTGACTAAATTCAATTACTTGACCAAGATCATACAACTATCAGGAGAGGGGTTGGGACTCTGAACCTAGAAAGCCTGGGTCTCAAACACCCATCTCCACACACTGTGCGCCAGCTTCATTGGGGGCCAGAATGAGAAGCAGAAATGCATTTGTGTTTGCCTCCCTTTGGGGCTTTCTTCTTTCTATGACTTTAAGTCTTTGCTAGCTATGTAGTAGATGGTAGTGAAGGAGGGGACAGTTGAAGGTGAAGAGACAAAAAAACAGTAGCCATAGTTGAATGAAAAAAAAATGCTTAAAGAGAATCAGAGCAAACAGTAAGCAGAAAAGAGCATAAAAAGACTATTAGAGATATGGACATGGTGGCTGTATTCTATGAGGGAGTACATTGAATACGAAAATATTAGCTAAATTTAAAAAAAAAAGTCAAACCAATGCTCTTCACTATTTGTTGATTCACATTCTCACAAATGTGAATGCACTGATGCTTAGAGTACACATGGTTCCCTTTGCTTTTGGGTGAAGGGTTTCAGTCTCCAGGTGGAGGCCAGCAACCAACTGACTCTGACCCTGAGCCCACTTCCTAGCTGACAGGACACAGTATCACCTCTGCATCGAAGTGGGAGGCTCTCTGGTATCTGTCAGGGCTCACTCAACCCGGAGCAGGGGACTGATGGGTAGACAGCTCATCTTTCTGAGCACTTTATGAAATGACTGAAAGGCTGAAGGACAAGTCACTGTAGTGAATGGACCATAATGGGGGTCCTGGGAGAACAATGAGTAATTCTGCCCTTGACCTCATTAATCAATCATAGATGGTGCAGATTACAACAGGCCATCCGCTGGCAAACTTCCATAAATTAAAGTCAGAGGCTCTTTGCTCTTCTCCCTAGAGCTCCAGGAATCCCTCTCAGCTGGATTTCATCTTGATATTTCTTTTCTATCTCTAGATGCATTTCACACTTTCTCTATTGAATATGCGGCTTCAATTTCCTTCTTATAATTTCATTTGGTTTTAGAGTGGCATAAAGAAAAAAAAATCCATGCTTCCAAAACAGAAGAAAAAAATGCTCTCCTTTATTCCAATGTTAAGTGATAATCTTCTGGAATTTTGGCACCTGGGAGGTTAAAAGTAATCATTTGTGATGACGTATATGGGTATAAATTGTCTGTGTCTTATATGGCTACGGAGATGAACATAGCTATATTTAATAGTAATATACACACAGAATATACAGGGGTATAGTGTAACTATAATACAATCTATATGATGATGTTCTTGATGAATAGTAGACTTTACCATTGCAGACATTTTTTTAAGCACAAATACCATCCATTGCTGAGCACTTAGCCTTTTAAAAGAATTATTGAAGCAGAAAGAACAGCATAATAGTTATATGACATAAAACACAAAGCTGATATCATTTCAGAAAATGCTGTTATTTCACCCAGATTACCTGAAAAAGGAATTCAAAAAAATCATAATGTGAGTTTCATCTCAAGCTTCTGAACTGACACAATTTCTTTATCAGTTATCATCTCAGTAAAAGCTCTCACACCGGTAGACAAGGAGGTACCCCAGGATGTACCTCTAGAGTGTACCCCACTACCTAAGGACATGAAGGTTAAAGATGGTGGGATGGTTACATCCTAACTTGAGAAAGTCTGGAGCTGATTATTCATGTGCACTTCTTAAGCACCTCCATGTTGGGAAAGGTCATGGAAATACAAATGGCTCTAACTTTCTAGGAGTTTGCTGTCAAAACCAGACAGTTCTCACCAGGCTACATAAAAAGGGCAATAATACACTTTTGCAAAATACAATGAACTTCTGCAAATCAATCTACACAACCAGGAACAGATGATGAATTCATATTTTCAATTTCCCTTTTTTTTTTCTAAGAAAACTCATTTTGAGTTCTAGTTTTATGTGAGGAAAACAAATGACAAGCAAACAAGCTGCTCCTGGAGATACATTTAAATAAAAATGAGGCTACATCAGTCCAGTGCGGCACACAATAATCTCCTGAACACGCTTGTTGATGGATCTAAACAGCAACCATGGAAACTCCTAATGAGCTGGAGTGCCCAGTACTCAGAATCGCCTTCTCCATCTTTCAAAACACTCTGTGCAGTAGTTTTCATGTTAAATGTAAGCTATTGCCTGCTGAGTCTACAAACTTCAGTGGCTCAGCGTTCTGCACATAGGTGTCAGAGGGAGTCAGCTCCGGCACAGGAAAGAAAATGCTGGACTTGGAAGTACTGTACTCTTAGAGCCCTCACCAAGGATCAATTGTGGCGTCTGCCAGCACCTGGAGCTGCATTTGGCTGCACGGGGAACTTGACACAAGTCTGTGAATAAATGAAAGATATTTAGGGAGATTTTTTGAGTGACTTGGAGTCACCTAGAAACAGAGCTGGAGGATAGAACTTGAAGCAGTTCATCTGGAGAACATTGTTAGGGACTGGTGACAGGCAGATGATGGGAGGAAGGGAATAAGTTATGGCATTGGGCAACAGGGCACAAACCTGGTGGGGGTCTTTGGGAGACCATGTAGACAGACTATGCTGCTCTTTTTTCTCACCCAAGGGGAAAGGGACCTTGTATATTTATCTGCTCACTTCTATCAGTCATTGGTTAAGGGCTGCATCCAGGGGTGTTTGTTTCCTGGCATGCCTGCTCATGGGCAGTGATGAAGGAAAGCCCTCAGCCAAGGGAAATCAGGTCAATGGAAACTGAAGTGGGAAGGGCAAGAGGTGATGGGTGCAACAATGACAGTGTTTGCGTAGCTCCCCAAACATGGATTTACACATAAGCTAGTAATCAGAGTAAGCGTTCACACCCTCTACTTCTCCCAACACACACACACACACACACACACACACACACAGACACACACACACAGAGTTTTGTAAGCTTTTAAATACAATCCATCCACAGATAAGGCTGAAAGCAGAGTGTGCAAATTTTTGTGTTTGAAGTTGGGGGAGTTTTCCCTTTGGCCAGGAGTAGAGTTAGAGGAAGGCCCAGCTGCTTCTCTTGATCAGGGTCCTGGTAATTGGGCATGCTGGCTTATCAACTGTCATGTACAACATAAATACACTTACGAATATATGTGGTACACTAACAAAAATACTAATTGAAGTAAAAGTGTAATTACAATGCTGGCTGCTGATATTATATATTAGTTTTAACAGTTAACTGTTCTTACTCAAGTTGATGATAATATTTAAGACACACCCAGTTAAACTTGAATTTCAAGTAATCAATAAGTATTTTTTAAAAGTATATTTCAAATGATGCATGGAAAATATCCTAAAAATATATTTGTAGCTTTTCTAAAATTGAATTTTTAACTGGTCTGGTGGCCCTGCTTAGGAGACTTTAGGTGCTGGTGAAATAACTATTTTGCCTTTCTTTGGATAAGCATGAGATTAGAAGTTTAGTGATTTTGAACAAATATTTTTAAAGCAAATGGAAAACGGAATCTTTTTCTTATTGCCTATTTATCTCATGCTGGATATTGCTCACTATTTAAAAAAATGTTCATTTTATTGAAGTAAACACTACATTTTAATTGTATTTGTTACTTTATTGAAATGTTACAATGTGTGCATCATGTGAGAATGTAAGAATCAACATACATTCATAAATACTACATTAAGTTCAGCATTAAAAGGCCAATTCTATCCTTCATCATAGCTTTGCCTTCTTTGTCTCAATACACCCACCCTCTCCCCCTTCCTTTCTGGAAACCTCTGACTGGTCTTTTGCTTCAAACAGTTCATCTGTTTTCTTTGTATACCACACATGAAAGAAGTCATATCATACAGTGTTAAGTCTTTCTCTATTTAGCTTATTTTAGTAAGCATAATACTCTCTAGGTCCATCCATGTTTCTACACATAGTAGAATTTCATATTATTTATAACTGATTAGTTTTCAGTTGTGTATACACACCACATCTTCTTTATCCATTCATCTGTTGATGGGCAGGTTGTTTACAGCTTGAGTAATATAATAATTCCACATTGAACATGAAGGTACACATATCTCTTCAAATTAGTGTGTTTGCAATTTTTTTGGGTTAACACCCCAAAGTAGGATCACCGAATTGTATGGAAATTCTATTTTTAATTATTTTAAGGAATCTTCATTTTTCTTTCCATAATGACTGCAACAATTTGCATTCTTACCAACAGTGTGTCAGGGTTCTCTGTTTTCCACATCCTCTCCAACACTCACTGTATTTAGTCCTTTGGAGAACCATCAATCCCACAGGTATGAGATGGACCTCATTGCAGCTTCGGTTTACATTTCCCCAGCACTAAGAGTTGATGAGTATCTCTTCATGTACCCATTGACCATATCTACGTCTTCTTTGGAGATGTGCTTATTCACATCCTCTTCCCATTTTTTTTGTATCAGGTTTTTTTTCTTTATTATTGTTAATTTTTATGAGTCCTTAGTATATTTTGGCAATTAACCCTTTGCCAGGCATATGTTGTACAAAATATCTTCTCCCATTAGTATTATTTTTTCTCTTTTTTTTGATGCAAGTTTCCTTCACTGTGCAGAAATGTTCTAGTTTGATGCAGTCCCATCTGCTCAGTTTTGTTTCCCTCACCACTGGAGCTGACTCCCCAAAGATATCTCTAAGGCTCATGTCAAGGAACATATTACCTACATTGTCTTCTATGTGTTTAATAGTTTAAGGTCTTTTATCTAGGTCTTCAATCCACTTTTTGTGGCTGGATTGAGATCATGGTCTCATTGCCTTCATTTGCATGTGGCTGGCCAGTTTTCCAACACTACTTATTGACTGATGCAAGCTTCCTATTGCACACACTCCATTGCAAGTTTTTGGTTCCTTTGAAAACCATTTTTATTTGGGTTGTTTAGCCTGATTAGAGGTTTTCCTTTTTAATTGTTTGTAGTTAACTGAGATAATTGCTGACATACATATTATATTTGGGGAGAGAGAGTGCGTAGATTTCTACATTGAGAGTTTTGGCTTCTCTTGGAAACATCCGAAGACCTGGTGACCTCAGGGGCTCCTCATGTCCTTGTGGAACTGTGAGTGGTGTCCTCTTTATGCAGGATGTTCATTCTCCATTGTATCATGGCCTTCCATTCTATGGCACCTAATGCCATATTATCACATGTAATTATCACACGTAACTTCCTGTGTATATTTTCTGTAGCATAAATGTACTCAAATCAGGATTTTTTTCTGCCCTCCTGCTGCTGGTCTCTATGGCTGGCAACAGAGTCTGGTCTTGTATTTCTACTAGATTGCATGGATGTCTGGGGCCAAGAGGCATGTGTGTGGAGCACCTGTAATTATGGATGCCTGAGCCCAGACAACATGGGAGTACATAATACCTGGGCCCAGGAGGGAGGGATAAAAGGAGCTACTCATCTCTGACATTTAGGATCAGTGTGAGATGAGATGACATGAGATTGAGAGGGAGAATGCCAGACAGACAGAGAGAGAGAGAGAGACAGAGTGACACAGAGAGAGACAGAGAGACAGGGAGACAGAGAGATTTCTGGGGGCTGGGAGGCTTGATTGCTACTAACCCCCCAGTACCCCTTGCTGCCTGTCTCCTGGTCCCTTTTGTCCACCCTGCCCCTGCTTGCCAAAACACTTTCTTAGACCTGACTGCTTCATTCACGTATTCCATGTACCTGTGCCCTGCAGGTTTATGGACTATATTTTTGGATACAAATATGCATTCATAATTCCTGATCTCAAAGAACTATTTTAATTAGTGTTGACAATGATGAATATACCAGCTGCTATTTCTTGACTGTCTGACATTGTGTTGGGGGTACTGAAACATTTTGTGCTGTGCACTCTTCAACACTTCACAGACAACTTTTCAGAACTGCATATTAGAAGGCATGAAATTAATACTGAATTATAAAGTAATCAACCTATTGACATACAACTATCAAATAGTGGAAAATGGAGACATAATAATCTGTGTGCTTTTTTTATTCACAAGAACCAGTATGTTTCCTTAGTATAAGAAGAGGGAGTCATTTTGAAGCAGTGTGAATGAGGAGAGACATTTCAAATATCAGCAATGACTGTAATACAGCAAGAAAATATCTTACATTTTTTTGGAGACAAAGTCACAAATACTGCCAATGTTTTTTTGCCCCATGAATAATGAAATAAAAAAAATTAAATTCAAGTGGTTACATTCAAGTTCATAGACCCTCTAATTTAGTTTTTGGAAGCCCCACGTTCTGTTCTTTCTGAGTTTCTGACTTTAGGTCATGTAATTAATTGTCCCTCCACCAGAAAGAGCACAGGAGGTAGTGTAGCTTTCAGCCTATTCTGACTGTATCGCTAAGAACATGGATGGAAGAAGCTGAAACTAATGGCAAAAATCTGTTTGGGGTTATCTGTCGATCTCCATTATGTGTGTCTTCTGTTTTGTCCATTACCACAGAAAGAAACTCAGCTTATATTTATGTAGTTTTCCAGGAAGAATTAGTGACTCATAACAATGTTTTTATCTCGTTCTGACAAGTGCAGAATTGGAGTCATCCTGACAAGGATTCAAAAGATGCTCTCCTCACAGTGTAGTTTTTTTTTTTTTTATTTCAAGTGCTATATAGAACAGCATGTTAGAAATGCAACATTCAGACCTCACTCTGATCTACTGCATTAGAATCTGTCTCTAACAAGAGCCTCAGCTGACCCCACGTGCTTGTTACAAGCCTCAGAGAACAGAGAATTCCCGAACTGGAGTCACACCTGTGAAACTGAAATATAAAGAGAAAGAGACTGGCAAGAAGGTCCTCGACCTGCAGAGCACACATGCGAAAGCACTTAGGATCTCTGTGCCCGAGAGCAGCTCTGTGTCTGAGCTGCAAGAGCAAATTAGAAGCATCGCTTGCATGAGGTTTCCTACTTCATTTACTTCAAGCACCAACCCTACTAAAGAGGTTGGAGGAAATCATATTTCTGTAGAATGATGGCAGAGAAATCTTGTCCCTTTCAAGCTCCTTAGCCACTGAAGACAGTATAAAGATTAAATTAAGTTGGAGTGGTGCTAAATCTATTTTTAAATTTATATCACTTGGGTTAGGAGCCTGATACAGATATTTATAGCAAATATGTCCTCAATCAATTTCAAAACCGACAAGGACAAGTTCAAACTTGAATCAATTCAGTGTCCCACACCATAGTACTAAGGTTTCCAAAATGATGTGGGAGCTTCTTGGCCTTTGACATATTGATTAAAAAGGGAAGTGAACATAAATTGTATGAGTTCAGAAATCAGACAGCTGAGACCATGTATTTGAACTTAAGCTTCAGGAACTAAGACTCAAGCTAAATACATACATTATTATATTAGCATTTGGATGTCTTCTATGCTATAGAAGTGGTGATGAACTCGATTTCCCTTCAGTCTCTCTGAAAATCAAAAATTGGTGATGAACTCGATTTCCCTTCAGTCTCTCTGAAAATCAAAATGCTGAAGACAAAGGGGACAGAAAAACAGGAGAGCCAAGAGCTTTTCGGTTCACAGGCCTGGATATGGGTTGAGAATATCCTTTTCAAGGATTCAAGTGTCTCTGCATCCATCAAGGTAAAGAGGAGGAGAAATGTGGATTGTGTACTTTTAAAAATTAAGATTTTAACTTGTTGAACCAAAAAATGTACCTTTTGCAGTATCAGCAGTTACTCTGATATACAAAGGAGTATTTGTTCACAGGAATTGTCTGGCCCCTCTTAGGTGTGGATGCAAGGCCATGTTCTGCTTTTACGGACATGTGGTGATAGTTTCATACTAAAAATGACTGGTTGCTATCCCTGTGGCTCATTGGTCACAGCTGATTTGTCAGATGATGTATTTTAAGTAATTTCTGTGACTCAGGGTAGGGAGAGCAGGTGATGTTCATAAATCGATTCTGCAGATAAGGTAAATTGAAGAAAAGAACATTTCTTTAATGTGTGCTTGAAGATATGCTCCCCCTGCATTAAAGAAACTGAGAATTCAAACACAGCAATGCATCAATAACCCTTCTTAGTTTGATCTGTGTTAGACAGTAAAGAGAGAGCTGAGGGAATTGTGTGGCTCAGACAAACAATAACACCTACCAACCAACAAAAATCCCTTTCCCCAGAGAGCTGAAGAGCTTTTAGATATAGGGAGATATAGGGAGAGGGTTGCTACCTTGTATGTTAATTTCTCACTCTGCAAATGATCATAGGTGTAGAGAGTAGTAGCTTACTGATTCATGGAACTGAAGTATAGTGAGGTAGTGTCAGAATATGGGCTTACAATGTGGAGGGACAGCTAAGATAAAGGGTGGGTGCTGGGTGACTGTGGGGGATGGTCATGGACTAGACCCTCTACTTCTCCTTCCCTTTTCTCATTCTCTCCCTTTTGCAAAACATGTAGCCTGGAGGCCTGTGCTTCTTTCCAGCTTCACCCTAAATGTACCGTGTGTTCAAGCGCACCACCTATGTTCTTCTGCACTTCAGTTTTCCATTCATGCCTAGCATGATAATATTTACCTACTCCAGCCCTTCAGCAACATGTAAAGATCCAAGCAAGGGTGGCAAGGGTGTTGTGAAAGCATGCATTAGGAAGAAGAGCATTTGCAAACAGGGCCATTTAGGGTAAGTACGTAAGTTAGTCAGGCTTTTTCTCTCATTGACCTACGTAAGTAGCACCTGGGGTACTGCATCTTCCCCCAGATTGTGTGGCCCAGTGCACATGTGTAAGTGTGTACACCTGGGCCTGGGAGCAAAGGAATAAGGGGGGGAGCACGCGAGGGAGTGTACAAAGAATGTGAAGATTCCTGGGGTCTTGCCTGCCTTCTCTGGCCTTGGCCCTGGTCCTGCCTGGTGTGTCTGCTAAAACCAAGGAAGAACGTACACAGATTGGTGAGCATGATGCTTGCCCCTACAGACCATTAACTGTATCTCAGCCAAAGAGAGGAACATACAAAAAGAACCGAAGCAAGAAAGAGATGAGACAAATGGCAGCAGCAGACTTTTTCTAGAAATGAGGTAAAATGATTCTTGATATATGAAGAGTCTGCTGCTGCCATTTTGTCTCATCTCTTTCCTGCCCTTCTGTGAGGAAGTCCCAACTACAGGAAGTCCAGTTCAGTGGGTTAGCCTCCAGTGAGATCACAGTCTACAGCCAACATCAGTTCCCACCGGAGCATGCAAACTAACCTTCAGGTGATTTCCCAACATTATCAAGTGTATGATTTTAGGAAAGATATTATTTCATGTCTTTGGGCCTAAATTTTCTCATCTGCCAAGTGAGGATAATAATAGCATTTCTGAGTTGGGCATGGTGGTGCGTGCCTGTAACCCCAGCTACCTGGAAGGCTGAAGCTAGGGATCACTTGAGTCTATGGGTTTGAGACAACCCTGGGCAACACAGTAAGACCTAGTCTCTAAAAAAATAAAAATAAAAATAATGGTATTCCTTTCAAGGGTTATTGTGAGGATCAAATTAATATATGCAACTGGTTTAAAACACTGCCTGGCACATAATAAAGTTTACATAATACCCGATAACTACTGTTATTGCAGCTCTATCCTTTCTCCCCAGATATTTGAAAGGTAGTTCTTCTAGGAGTTATCTTAATAGCTTTATCCTCATATTAAGAAAATTGTATAATGATGTTTAAAAATATTTTAAGAATCATAGTAGCATCCATGGGTTTTGTAAGATAAATGAGTTGGTGAGCTTTTCCTCACCCTTAGCCTCTATGACCAGCACATGTGCTATTGCTCCCTCCCCATGATTGTACAAGTTGCCCCACTGGGTGTGCACTTTTGTGAATGGGCTCACCTGGGCCTAGGAGATGAGGCTAAAAGGGCAGCATCACTCTGGGGAAGGATGCCAGGGAGAATGGGAGAGAAGGGGAGATCATGGAGAGCATGCAGAGCATGGAGAGCATGGAGAACATGGAGAGCATGGAGAGCATGGAGAGCATGGAGAGCATGGAGAGCATGGAGAGCACAGAGAATGCAAGAGAATGACAAGGCTAGAAACAGGTCAGAGAAAGAGCATGGAAGATCCCTGGGTGATCTAGCCTGCCTCACAAGTACCCTGCCCCTGCTGCCTAGTCTGCCAGCTTACCATACAATTGGCCCAGAGCCTCCCTACCTCATGTGTCTGTTTATCTACCTGGTTCCTCAAGAGAGCATGTAAAATCCATCATGGGCTCCAACATTCTTCTTTAGCTGTTAGAGCTGATGAGCCTACCTGGATTTCGGGATGGTTGCACTGTAGTCTATAAGAAAAAAGTATCCCCTAAGGGTCACATTCTTTCTACTTCCTAGCAACATATACTTTCAATTATTTTCATCTTTGAGTCTTTTACTTTTTGTTTCTATAATGCCAAATAGAAGAACATAATAATCCTTCATAGGTTTACCCACTTAAGACATTATCTGCTGAATCCCACCATAGAAATAGAAGACTTGACTCATTTATATTATCCCCTACATTCTCGTACACTCTTAATATTTAAGAGTTAGTTACAGTATGATTATTAGGGCCAATATTACCCTCATTTTTGGTGCAGTACATTCTGAAGTAGCTTTCTAAAAAGTTAGGTATAGGTAAAACTTGATACACTTGCTTTCTGGAAAATATTTTAATTTTATCTCTCTTTTGACTGTTAGTTTTGCTATGTATATAATTCTGGGTCCAAATTTGTTACTTTTAAGTACATTGAAAACAGTTTCATTATCTTCTAGCATTCAGTGTTACCAATTAGTCTGAAATTAGTCTAATGCCATTTTTTTGTTCATAACCTGTATCTTTACTGAAATATTTAGGCTTTTCTTTTAACCTTGGAATCTTCAAATTTCATGCAAATGTTTCCAGGTATACATTTTTTTTTTATTCCCTGTCCCTATTACCATGTTAACTCATCTAGACTCAAGTTTTCCTCCTGTTCAGAGGAAATTTCCTACTATGAGATATTTCTTCACTGCCTCGTCTTTGATTTCTATGCTTTCTTTTTCTGGAGCTTCAGTTGTATTTTTATCTGAGTCCCCAGATCTGACTTTCATTTCTCCACAATTTCCATCACTTTTTCTTTTTGCTCTAAATGCTGAATGATACTACTCAAGTCTCTCAAGTTTCTAGTAGGGTTCAACCATATTAACTTTACTGCTGAAGTTCTTTGTCTTACTTTTTTGGAACTACAAAGGACCCACAGTAGCCAAAACAATTCTGAGAAAAAAGCACAAAGCTGGAGGCATCACATCCTGATTTAAAACTATATTATTAAGCTATAATATTCAAAACAGACACACAGAATAATGGAACAGAATAGAAATATACATATAAGGTTAGTCAATATTTAACAAGGGAGACAATAAAACTCAGCAGAGGAGAAGGGGCAATTTCTTCAGTGGTGCTGAGGAAAATGATACTCACATATAAAAGAACGAAATTAGCCTCCCATCTTTTACTACTCATAAAAATTAAGTTGAATTGAATCAAAGGCTCGTATTTACGATCCAAAGCCATAAAACTCCTGGGGGAAATATAGAGGAAATAGCCTTTCACATGGTTCTTGTTAGTAATTTTTTTAATATGACATCTAAATCACAAGCAACAAAATAAAAAACAAGTGCATATATATTGTACAAAATTTTTCTGCTGGGCAAAAGAAACAAATCAAAAAAATGAAAAGATACAGTTAAAGAAAGTATCTGTAAATCATATATGTAGCATGGGATTATATCCTAAATATAGAAAGAGCTCACACAACTCAATTAAAAAAATACAAAAACCAAATAATTGAGTGAAAAAAATCAAAGGATCAGAATAGATATTTTTCAAAGAAGATTTCAAATGGTCAACAGCACATTACAATTATTTTGGAGACAGATTAAAACCACAGTGAAATAATTCCCCACACCTGTTAGAATAGTTGTCAACAAAAAGACACAAGATAACAAATGCTGGCAAGGATAAAGAAAAAAGGAAACCCTTGTCTTAGTGGGACTGTAAATTGGTACAGTCACTGTGGAAGAGTATGGAAGCTTCTCAAAAAATTAAAAACAGAACTGCCACACAATCCAGTATTTCTACTTGCAGCTATATATCCCATAGTAATGAAATCATTGTGTTAAAGATACTGGACCTTCATGTTCCTTGTAGCATTATTTACAATAACCAAGACATGGAAACAACCTCAGTGCACAATGACAACAAATGCATAAAGAAGATATATATATATATATATATATATATATATATAAATACATGCAATAATGTTCAGCCATACAAGGAGAGAAAATACTGTCATTTGTGACAACATGGATGGAACTTGAAGGCATCATACTAGGTAAAATATTGTATGAGAGAGAGAGAATATTGTATGATCTCACAAATACTACATGATCTCACTTACACGTAAAATCTGAAAGACGAAAACTAAAACTCAGAGATCAGATTTATGGTTACCAAAGTCGGGTGAGGGTGGGGATGGGGTAATGGAAAGAGGGTGGTGAAAAGGTACAGACTTTTAGTTATAAGATAATCTCTAGGGATGTAATGTGCAATATGATGACTATACTTAATATTTGCATATTTGAAAATTGTTAAGGGTAGACCCTCAAAGTTTTCATTACAAGGAAAAGAGGTTTAAGCTAACAACCAAAATGCAGTACACAACTGGGGGAGGGGGTAGAAGAAGGTGGGAATGATCAGGGAGGGAAGGCAGTGGGCAAACCCCAGGGATTACAAAGATGTGAAATTTATATATAAATTATTTAATATAAAAAACTAAAAAATAACTGCACCTATGCAATAAAACTGACTTACAAAACTTAGCAAAAATTTTAATGTTAGGACACTTTCCTTTTTGCTGATTGTTCCCTCCTTTCCTACCCACCTACCTTTTTAAATAGCAGGGTTTTTTTTTGGTTTCATGACTTTAATGACTTGAAAAATACCTGATAGTATTTAAATTTTTTTAAAGTATTTCTTTTGCCCATATTATCTTTGGTTACTTGGTGAATAGCTGTTCTGTTCTTTGGGAAGGATCTTCACACACCTGGTTGTACTTAGAAGCATGATCCTATTTATGAACTAGTGGTTCAGATGAGTAGTGTGGTAACTCATTTGAGTTTTCTTTGCAGACTTATAGACTTGCTTTCTAAAAGTTCTCTGAACAGGAGAGCTGTCTGCTGAGTCTGTGTGGGTACAAGTCTATGTAGACAAGCAAGTTTCACTATTTCATTTCAGAGTGTGCAATTAGTGTGGGCAGACCTCAGATGCCACAGGTGGGATGTGATACTTGCTTGTGTTTTGCTTGCCTACTTTTTGTAGAATCCCACTACAATCTTAGGCATTACAGAGGCCTAAATATAGCTTAGACTTTTTTTTTTCTTAGTCACAAACTCTTGCTGCAGAAATCACAATCCCCCTTAAGCAGATCTTAACTGCTTTAAAGTTTATTCTTCTTGATATGCCTTGGGAAAGCTACTACTCATGATAGGCAGTGCCTATGCCTATGGGTGCCATTAACGTAGTTGATACATACATTTGATAAGGAGCCAGTTACTCTCCTGTTGCTATAGATTTGCAAATTTCAAAGCAAACTAATTTGGTCTTACTTCCTCCAGAGGCCTCTTGACTGAAAGATTTGGTGGGAAGGAAGGGTATAAATATTGGTTGAAGACAAAGAACAAGAGGACTCATTTTAGATTCAGCCATTCTGATCAGGGATTTTGGAGGAAGGAGATGTGAGCTGTGTGACCTTGGCCATGTGACCAAGGTCTGCGGCCTGCAGCCTTTGGCCGGCCCAGGCTAGCTGCGTGTGTGTTAAAGGAAGGTGAGTAGTTTAGAGATTTGAACTCCATGTTGGAGTTTGTCTTACTGAATTTAACCCAAATGTTTCTGGAGAGGCCGTGTGAGCCAGGCCTCAGAAGAAAATGAGTTTTGCTGATTCCTGTACTTTTAAGTTTCTACTACGTGAAGGAGGACAGCAAGGAGAAGATAGCATCATACCTTCGAGTACCTGCTTGGAAAAGCTGAAACATGCCAAGAAGAAGAAAGGATGTTCTGTGTGAAATATGTGCTAATGAATTCTGATTTATTGGACAAGTGGTGAGGTTAACAGGACTAAAGGACTGAAGGTTTTTGGACAATGTTTGGAGTAATTGGGGTTTTCTTGTATGTTTCTTTTATAATAGATAATTAGGAAATCACTTTGTTTAGTAATAAATTAGTCTGCATTCTAAGAGTCTTGTTCTGACTTTGGAAAATACAATAAGGGCTGGGGTTGGTGATAAGAACCCATAATTTTGAATGTCTTTAGTTTGCAGAAACTGAAAAAGGTAAATTGAGGCAAGCTAGCAAGTTGCAAACTGCAATTTCTGATTTTTTTTTCTTCCTGCAGTTTCCAGGGCAGGGAGCTTAAAGGTGGTGGCTAGAATCTGCATATCAGAGGTGACTGGTGAATGTGAAGGCATTCACCTGCTGGAGGTTAGGGTTTGAATCTATCTGGGAGGAGCAGGCAGATGATCTTTGAGTTAAAATAAAGTGGAAAGCCTCCCTTGCCCAATAACACTCAGTTGGTAGAGACAAGAAAGGATTAAATGACACACCTGTTTTGATGTTATAGCAATTTTCAAACATGGTTTCAAATTCCTTGAGATTCTTCTCATCAAGAATTGGAGCTCTATTCTCTTGAATCTGATGGGCTTTTGACTCTTTGCATATGATAGAAATGGTTTTCTGACTTTTGAAGCTAAGTCATAAAAGGTCATGTAATGTTTGTCTTATTTTCTGGAACATTTGTTCTCAGTCCTGAGCTGTCATAAAAGTAATCCAATACATGACGCTGCCATGCTGTGAGAAGGCCCAAAATAAAAGGAGAGGCCACAGGGAGGTGTCCCAGAACAGAATTAGATGGTGGTTGGTTTATACCACTATGATGGGGGGCACTAATTAGAAAGCAATAGATAGTCAAGGTACAAACATAGTTTTTTGCTAATTGCCCTGATCACTTCTCCACCAACAGACCCCCATACCACACCTGATTCTGGGCTGGAAGCTCTGAGAGCTCCTCAGAGTCCCAGGGCCCTCATCTCCACTTTGCTCCTTTCCCACATCTGCTCTTGGGTGAAGCTTTCCCTCTCTAGAGCAGCAAAATCACATATGATTTCTGACTTCCAGAAATTCCAGACTACTCTTGGAATGCCTTCATAGTGAGGTCAAGTACAGATTAAACCCCTAGGGATAGACTAGGTAGATAAACCTTGGGGAGAAAGAGCAATGGAAATTCAAGGAAACTCCACCAGAAAAATAAAGTTCAAAGGCCTTGGCCAGACTATGGGCACCAGGGACAGTTTACCTGGGGTCTCAAGCAACAAAGCAGGAAAAGGACATTAGCATAATATTAAACAGGTTCATGAGCAAGTTCAAGAGCAAGTTCCAGGCAACCGCACAAAGGAAATCTTTCCTCTCTGTCAATTGACTTCAGTCAATGGGACTCTTAGACTATTCATAAGAAGCTTTCTTTTCTTTTCTTTTTTTTTTTTTTTGAGATTAGGTCTCGCTATTTTTGCCCATGGACCCGCAGGCTCACATTGCCTGGGATACCACAGACTCAAGAAATTCCCCGCCTCAGCTTCCCAGGTAGCTGGGATTACAGGCGCACACCACCATATCCAGCTATTTTTTTGGGACTAGGTCTCACTGTGTTGCCCCAAGGGGGACTCGAACCGCAATCCCTAGCCCCAGCAGCTTCATAGGCTGAAATTACAGGCATGAGCCATGGTGCCCGACCATAAGAAGCTTTCTAATGGCACTAGTTTCTGCTCCCACCAAATTTATGTGAACGGTGCCATTCATCTTGATCAAGAATTGGTATTTACAGACTTGTTTTTAAATCTAGAGACTGTAAAATCTAATTTCTGTTTCTAAGAGTGAGTTCAACAATGACAAAGTAGACTCCATCAAAATGAGTAACTCTAGCCTTTTATAAATGCATGGTTATAAAAATGAAAATTCAAGTCATGAGCTGTAGTAAAAATGTTTACAAATCACTTATCTAATAAAGGACTTATTATCCATAAAAAAAGAGAAGCTTTATAAAATAAGATTTTTTTGGGTACCCTTTTGACAATCCTGTACCCCACCCTGGAGTTTCTCAGCCCAGGGTAACTTAATTTCCTATCTTTTTTATTTTCTGTCTATCCCTTTTTATTTCTTAAACAAGTTTGCCTTTTTTAACTCATTTGCCTGTGTGTCTTTGGAGTACTTTTTACAATTTTGAAAGACAAGAATCTAGTAAAGAACAAGCTTGTTGTCCTCACCCAGCTTCCCTAGTCTCTGGGATATGATCTATTCATTCCCTCTGTGCATCACAACTGTTATTTCAAGGAGCTTGTTATTAGGAGAGGTAAATGCCCCTCTTGAGAACCAAGCACAGAGTAGTTTAGATGTTCAAAAGTGAGAACATTTTAGTCATCAATAAATTAGAAATAGGCTCTATGTATGAGACAATATATGCACAGCTATGAAAATGTAGTCAAATTACTTTGTAATCACACAGACTGTGAAATTGACTGAATTAATATTCCTCTATCTTGGTTGGATGTTTTTTCACTGTGAATTTAATTTATAAGGAATACAATTCATTCATTTAAATTGTATTCCTTATAAAATATTCATTTTTATTCCTTATAAAATAAATTCATTCATTTAAAATGTATAGCTCAATGAGTTATAAACAAACAATGTATGTCTGTTTTACCACTATCCCAGTTAAGGTATAAAACATTTCTATCACCCATAAAAATACTGCTTATTTCCCTTCCAGTCAACCATGTCATCTATCCCCAGCCAGCTAACCACAGACTGCTGAGACATAGGGAAAGGATACCTCCCAGAGTCAGACTAGATAGATAAACAGGAAACCTCAAGAAAAACAATGATCAGAAAAACAAAGAAAAGTGAATTTCAAAAGGGATTTTCTCTGTGATCAAGATTTGGGGGTGTCAGCTAATCCACAACTTTGGTCTGAGAAAGAGGAAGTATAAAGGGGACATTAACACCAGATATAAGAAGAGTTGCCAGGCAAAAAGGACAAAAGATGTTTCTCATCATTCTAACTTTAACCAATCACAAGGCCTTCGAGTAACTAAGGGAAAAAGAATATAAATACATCCTATAAGGGAATCCATGTTGGAATCTTTGCTCCTCCTCTCTCTTCCAGAGAGCCCTACTTTAATATCTCCTTTAATTTCTGATCTGTTTCCCTAAATAAATTTGCATCTTTCCATTTGCTTCCTGAGTTGTGGAAGTTCCTTTTGGAGCTTAGTCAGACTAGATACAAATCTAGTAAAAAATGGTAACACTATAACCATAGTTTCCACTGCTCTGGAGTTTTAGATAAGTGGGATCACACAGCATGTATACTTTAACATAGCTTAAGTTCTTTCTCTCATCATATTTCTGAGTTTCATTTTTGTAGCTGCACTATCAATAATTTGTTCCTTTTTGCTGTTAAGCAGTATTCTATTTGTTTATCCATTTACCTATTGATGGATATTTGTGATGTTACTGGTTCTGCAGTTTTATGATAAAGTTGTCAGATCATTTTGGTACCAAGTCTCAGGATGGACATTGGATGAGTCTCTAGATCCAAATATCATAAAACCTTTAGTTTTTTTCCTTAGAGAGTGCAGCATCTCCTTGGCAGAATTCCTGGTGCTAGCTAGGTGACTGGGGCCTGTGAATAAGAGACCCACATTCTCAGTATTTCTATGAACTGCAAAACTATGGATCCCAGGAGTTAGAGAATAAGCGAACCAAGTCAAAAGTGGTTTGTGAAAATCAAAGCTAGAGTTACTGCACTGAAAAAGTGACTCAGGCATGCCTCAATAATAAGCATTTCAAAGAGATAAGCTGCTTCCCTTTAAATGACATTTAAATGTCATTACCATGAAGCAAAAGATTGAAAAGACATTCCCTTTGCCTAGCGAAGTCTCAGTATTTATGCACGGCATGCCTATAAAAATAAGCGCTGAGTAGGGAACTCAAAAGGAAATGGAAGGCAGGGGAAGCTTTTTATTTTTCCTTATAAACATGTGAACTATTTTATAGCAGATATAGAAAAGGGTGGGAGGGAGTGTTAGCCAACTTCCTTGGAGAAAAAAAAAAAAGGATAGCATCAGAGTCATTACAATGGGGGTGGAAGGTGGGGCATGTGGAAAAGGAGGGAAGATCACAAGGGACTATGGTGATGGTTTACAGGTGCTATAGTTGTGGGAGTTTTATGGGGACAACACCTGAGGGGAGAAACCAAATACTGTACAAAAGTGAACAATGACACAAAGTGATTTAAAAATTCTAAAAAAAAAAAAAATCCAAAAGAATCCAAAACAAAACAAAAAAATCCCCCAAAATAAACCATGACAGTTTGAGGAAATAAACAATAGCAGTGAAGATGGAACTCCAATATGGGCAGTGTTATTTGTTGGTAAAGCTTAAGCACCCTTACCTGTGTCCAAAAGACAGAGGTTAACAATGAGGGGCAATCAGATGGATTACTCCCTTTTTTTACTGATACTGGAAACCTTAAGTAGGGCTCTGTCAGCATTGTTATGCTAATTTAACTGCCTGTGTTACTGTTCTAAGGCCCAGGGAGGGGGATCTTAACTGAATCAAGCCAGAATATGGTTGATAATCCCATCACTGCAATTCATGATGGGAAGGGGAAGCAAGGAAAAGGGGATAAAAGAGAAAGGTGCAGGGACTCAAGGAAGGAGAAGTTGGAGATTGGTGATCAGAGGATTCGCTGACAGAACAGATCTGGCATTGGGCATCTACAGCAGGGACTGACAGTTTTGCTTCAAAAAGAAGGACTGGGAGCTGTTTGGGCTCCCGTTGGATTTTTTTTTTTTTTTTTTTTTTGAGACTAGGTCTTGCTATTTTTGCCCATGGAACCGCAGGCTCTCATTGCCTGGGGTACCACGGACTCAAGCAATCCCCAGCTTCAGCTTCCCAGGTAGCTGGGATTATAGGTGCACGCCACCACGCCCAACTATATATTTTTGGAACTAGGGTCTCACTAGAGCACCCCAAGCAGGACTCGAACCGCAATCCCTAGCCCCAGCTGCTTCATAGGCTGAAGCTTACAGGCATGAGCCACCGTGCCCGGCCTTGGGCTCCCACTGGAGAAGAGGAGTTCATCAGAAAGTGCTGAGCTGCCTTGACAACCCGGAGAAGAGAATGGGAGAGAGAGACAGACAGAAAGACAGAGACTGAGCAGAACCTTGGGTTGGTTGGGGAACTTACTCCATACAGGTTACAATGACTGAGGACTGAAGATAAGGACATAACTTGGCAGTTTTAGATTGAACTACACTAAGACTGAGGTAAAACACACCCAGCTCCGCAGCTCCCACAGGAGCAGAAGTAAGGTTTTTTGAGACTAGGTCTCACTGTTTCCTGGGGTGGTCTCAAATTCCGTGAACTCAAGTGATTCCTAGCCTCAGCCTCCCAAGTAGCTGGGATTATAGGCGCATGCCACCACACCTGGCTTAGGGTTCCTTTCTTGTGAGGGTGTGCAGTATTAGGCTCTTAGTTTGTCTTCTATCTGTGAATAAAGCCCTGTGTTTACCATTATCATGAAATTTTGATTTCTGGGCAACTGCTTGTGTTTGGGCAGAAGAAACTTCATTGACTAAAATTAAAAGGAGTGATCCCCTCACCCGATAACAGAAAGTTACATTTTATTGAAAATTACTAAAGCTAAGAACCTACTTGAATGATTTTTCTCTCATTACTTTCATTTCCATATAAGTCTTAAAGATGAGTGATTTTCTGAGCTGCGTCCCTAAATTGATATACTGTAGTCCTAATTCCTTGCACTTTAAAATGCAACTGTTTTTCAAGAGTCAGTCTTTAAAGACTATTAATTCAAAATGATGATGTTAGTGTGAGATCTAACACAATATTGAGTCCTAGGGAGAGAAAAGGTTTATGATTAGAATGGCTTAGGAAAAAGAAGCCTGGGAGACAGGGATAATGTTGAGAAAATGGAAGCAAATTCCAAGGGAGATTAACTAGCCATACCCTAGATCAAGATGGCAATTTCAAACAAGATTAACCAGACTACTCCCTCAACCCCTCACCCCATTCCACTCCACTACATCTAAGGGAAAGGGAGGACTAACTGGACATTTCCAGACCAGGTCAAATATGAAAAGACTCCAAGGGCTACAAAAGGTAATTCTTGGCACAGTGGCATCAGTCAGTCAAAAAGAAACTGATGGGGCCTTAGAATAAGGGAAGAGTGTAAGAGTATTTATTGCAGCACTATTTATAATTGCAAGAACATGGAAGCAACTGAAATGTCTCAAAACAGATGACTGGGTGAAAAAAAATGTGGTATATATACACAATGGAATATTACTCATCAATTAAAAATGACAAATTAGATGATTTTACGATAACATGGAAGGACTTAGAAGAATTCATATTAGCAGAAACAAGTCAAAAAGAAAAAAACAGAAACCAAATGGTTTCACTATTAAATGGGACATGGGAAAGATAAATAAAAATCCATGAAGAAAAGTCAAAACAGGCCAACAACCAAAGTGAAGTACACAACCTGGGGGTGGGTGGGTGGGATAGGGTGGGAATGGTCAGGAAGGGGGGGAACCCCAGAGATCACAGAGATGTGAAATTCATATATAAATAAAGTATTAAAAAAAAAAGAATAAGGGAAGAAGATATATATTCCTGAGACTTATCTCCATTTTGACTTCCTTGTTCCTTCCTGGTTCCATGGGCCTTGGAATCCCACTTTGTTTCTGTCTCTTCTCTTAAAAATCTTTCCCCATATTTGTTCTTCTAAATAAATTTGCTTCTTTTTTCTTACTTGCCTGAGTCATTGATATTCCTGCTGCAGCATTGTCTGACACTAACCCGGTAAAATCATGGGAACACTATGACTGGATTCTTAGGAGAGGAGGAAATGTGCATACTGATGACAGAGAGGGGTGAACTATGTGAAGACACAGGGAAAGGCGACTCTCTACACGTCTAGAAGAGTCTAGGAGAGAGATTTTCATGTTAGAGAATGATGCAGTGAAATGAAAGAATGCCATTTTCCTTGGGAAACTGGTTAGAAGCACTGTGAGCGGAGTCTGGAAGGAGATGATAAAGGGACCTGTATGAGCAGGAGGAAGGGGGAGCACAATTGGGACCTTGGGCCCATAGGTACAAGCTGTGGCCCAAGCAGAGAAGAGCTGAAACCTTGTGTTTCTGGCTCAGAGGGGTGATGGCCTGGACTGCTGTGACTCTGGGATCTGGCCCACTTGGGAAAACAGAAAAGTTACTTGGAAACTTGCTGATAAAAGGATGGCATGCTGGAAAAGCTGGAGATCTGCACAAGTTGATTTTGAATCGTATTTGCTGGAAAAGTTTAAAGCTGGTAAAACTTGGAAACATGGAAAAGGCTTGGAAAAATGTGTACTCTGGCCATCTTTGATCTGCTTCATTTTGAAACTCCCACCTCAGGCTTAGAGAAAAAGGAGGTTGCCATTTTGGATGCATGTGTACAGAAACATGTGCAGTTTTGCTTAGAACTTAGACTGGACTTGGGGTAAGATTAAGTGGTCACTCAAGGTCTCAGGACTCTTGCCTCTTTCTTTGTCTCTTTTTGTAATTAATCCTGTTTTATTTGCCACGACTATGTCTTGCAACTGCAGGCTCAGGTGGAAAGAAGTAGGGTAGTAGCCAGTTTAAGATATCAGATTTTCCCTTATAAGTTTAGTTTACTACTTTTCACCCACTGTCATTCCAATAAACCACCCCTGCCAATGTTACAAGGTAGGAGCAGGCAACTGTTGTGATGATCTTTATCTAAATCCAATCAAAGTATTCTAGGATGTGCTCCCAACTGTTAAGTTTGTGGTCCTTGAACTACAGAAGGTGGGCACCCTGAGGGTGAATTTAAGCCAGGGTCTCCAAGAGGAAAAAGGAACTTGCATGGGGAAAGACCTAGAGGAGAAAGATCTGGCATGTGAGAGGCAGGAACAGGAGAACGGACTGGCACGTGGGACCCAGAGAAGGAGTCTCAGAAAGAATGTGAGAACCCAGAGAAGGAACTGCAAGGGCGTCTAGCTTGCACACAAGAACTATTCCAGATCTGAGGGAGAAGAGAAGGCTTCTGTTTCTGGCTTCTGAAGAAGGAAGGGGGACCAGCAGCCTCATCCAGCAGCTGACCAACCACTGAGGAAGAGAAGCTGAGACCTTTGCAAAGATTGCCTCAAATCCTGTCTCTATCATTGCCCTGGGCCTGGTGTCTCTAGGTGTTTGTTGGTGGTGTACTCCTGATGACCACTCGTGAGCATCCCACTGTTGTCCTTGGCACTCCTAGTGAAAGGTTATCAGCACTCTGCTTGACAGTGGATACTGACTGGGTGAGGTAGCTGGCCCCTTTGGCTACATTAATCGCTTTATTTTTCCTTGTGGAATGAACCTCATGGTTGTTAAATCCTAAGGACTCTTGCAACTGTGTGCACAAGTGGAAGAATCACAGACAGTGACCTGTTCTGGGCATGCCCCTTGATTAGTCTATAGTTCTTTGTGCTTGTATTTGTTTTCTTGTTTTGGGTGATTTGGCTATAGCCCTTCTGTACGGGTATTTGTTTCCTGTGTCTAGTTTTGGGGTCCCTGTTGTGTACTAGTATCCGGTTTGAGTTGGCTTTAGTGCTTGTTAGCACCCAGTTTCACCAATACCTGGATCTTGGACTTACAGCCTCCAAAACTGAGAAAACAAATTGGTTGTTGAAGTCGCTAATCTGTGGTACTTTGTTATGAGCCCTAACTGACTAAAATGAAGCACTATGTTGTCTTCATTTTACAGATTTGGAAAACTGAGTCATAGTAAATTTTTAAGCTTATTAGTTTACAGTGGATTCATCTGACTGATTCAAAAGACAATGCTTCTAAGAATTATATATAAAAAAATAAAAAACACCCTACTTTTGTCAAGTAACTAAAACAAAGTGGGAGGCAAGTCCATGTCATGTAGGAACTTAACAACTTGTTGTGAAAACAAACTTCTGCAGGGGAGGCGAAGTCCATATGGCAAAACTCCTAAATCCAAACAGCCAAAGGAGATGCAGAACCAGACTTAGCATTTTTTAAAATGCTGATGATGATAGCATGCCCAGAGTCTTTAAACAGGCCAGATTTGTTATCAGGGGCACTTAACCTATAGTACAATTGGCTCATTACCTCTTGAGCTGGGCTTTGGGGTACATAAAGGGGCTGTTTAATTATCTAAAAAAAAAGACTGCCTGGTGTGATTGACTGAGTAAGGATCTCTGGGATCTCTGATTCCCATGACTTAAGGTTAAGTTAACTTGCATGATAAGTGAGATTTTGTAGCATGATGGATCTTGTGATAGAGTAATTATAATGAGTTTTCTGGGTGGTTGTATTTCTGAGGGCAATTCAGGGACAATTTGACCATGATAATCACAGAAGTACTATAAGAGGGAAGCAAGATGGAATAGCAGGCAACAACATAGTGGAATGGGGCCGGGCATGGTGGTGCATGCCTGTAGGCGACAGCCTAGGAAGCCGTAGCCGGGGCCAGGGATTGGGGTTTGAGTCCCACCAGGGGCACATAGTGAGACCTAGTCCCCAAAAAATAGCTGGGCATGGTGGCACGTGCCTGTAATCCTAGCTACCTGGGAAGCTGAGGCTGGGGATTGCTTGACTCTGTGGTATCCCAGACAACATTAGCCTGCAGTTCCACAGGCAAAAATAGCGAGATCTAGTCTCAAAAAAAAAAAAAAAAAAAAAAGATAGTGGAATGATGGAAGTTGGAATGCTACAAGGAAGGGGCCCCAAGCCAAGGAATGTAGGAATGTAGGAATGTAGGTGACCCCAAGAACTATAGCAAGGCCCCTATAGCATCTAGAAAGCACATAGCCTCACTGACATTCTAACTTCAGACAGACACTAGAACAATAAAAAAAGATCAATTTGTGTTGTCTCAAGGCACTACGTACTTTGTGATTGCAGCAATAGAACACTAAGATAGGTACATGTCTTACCATGGAACTCCATGTGTCAGGTGTCATTTGTTGCTGGACCTCTAGCACTTCCATGCCCAGCAAATGTTCCAATAGGATATTGTTCAAATTACTAAGGTAAAAATGTCCTGCTTATTTAAAGGCAAAATGAGTATCCAAAGCTCGGTACATGAGGTTGTTTTTTTTTGTTTTTTTTTTTTTTTGGAGACTAGGTCTTGCTATTTTTGCCTGTGGAACCACAGGCTCTCGTTGCCCAGGGTACCACAGACTCAAGCAATCCCCAGTCTCAGCTTCCCAGGTAGCTGGGATTACAGGCGCGTGCTACCACGCCCAGCTATGTTTTTGGAACTAGGTCTTGCTACGGGCCCCAGACGGGACTCGAACCGCGATCCCTTGCCACGGCCGCTTCATAGGCTGAAGCTTACAAGCACGAGCCACCGTGCCCAGCCTTCAGTACGTGAGGTTGTATACTGGGTTAATAAACGGACAATATCCTTCAAAATTGGCCAAAAATTTTGTTCAGGTTCACATGTTATTCCTATATTACATAGAGGCAAATGAAAACTTAGAATAGACAAGAGCTGAAATCAGCAGTCATGTCATGTCCAAAGCTACATTTGCCAGGATATAGTCCACATTGTTATTGTCTAACTACTTTTCCATTTACAATCTTCCCAATTTTTAAGTGTTCAAACATAGCAAACCCATTCAGATTGCTGTGCAACTATCATCATCATCATCATCATCATCATCATCATCAATTCTCAGAATTTTACCTCTTACCAATCTGAAACTGTATCCATTAAACTCCCCATTCTCCTCTTCCAGTCCTCATTTTACTTTCCCATCTCTATAAATTTGGTTACTTTAGATACCTAAGTGGAATCATAAGTGTTTTTGGCCTTTTGTATCTAGCTTATTTCAGTCAGCTTATTAAAATCAAGGATTATCCATGTCCAAAGTCCATGCTTTTAACCCTTGAATCATTTCACACTGACTCATAGGAACCGTTAGCAGGGTTCAGGGTGGTATGGCAGTAGGGATCATCTCAGCACCCATGGCCCAAATTTATAGAAGCATGGGACTCACTTTTGGTTATAATACTGTAACACTGAAGTCTGTGTCTAAAGAGGTCAAAATTTCCCTGAATTGCCCTCAGAAAGACTTATTAATAATAAGAGGATTAAGGATAACTGCAAAAGCCTTCAAGTTCATAGCTTAAACTAAACCAACCTCTATATAAATCCAACTGACAAGAATGTCACACAGAATGATGTTTCCAACAACATTTATTTCCTCAGCTCTTCCTGATCATCTGAAATGTGGCAGAGAAGTGAGGTGTTAACATTCTATAAACTTGAAAAAAATTAAAAAAAGAAGAGGTGATATATTTTGGTTTTATGTAATGTTAAGCATTCCATGATAGACACATGCTTACATTATTTTGAAAAACATGTTTTGATTTTATCACTCAATATTTTTCTATAATAAAATTCTTAATATCTATATTCTGCACACATACTGAGAGAGCAATGGTGATTATATTCTACATAACTGCTAATGTAATTGGTTTGAACTTCTCAGTAACTAACATATTCCATTCATATAGTGGAATATGTTCTTCTGGAGAGTTAGACTTAGTTCTCTAAATCTTTTCCAGAGCACCTTCAGTGAAGACCTAACTCTCCTTGCTGTTCTGGTTCTGGAGTTCATTTTCACCCTGGGGAATGACTCTCCAGGTAATCCCATGTACAAAGTCTGTCATTTTCCATTATTGTCTATTCCCTTTCTCAAATTGGTAAGACTTTCGCCATTATATTTTCAAATAGGCTTTCTGTCCCTCTCCTTTCCTTCTGAGACTTCTTTAATGCATGTACCAGTCTGTTTGATAGTGGCCAATAGGTCCTTTAATCTCTTTTCATTTTTCTTCATTTTCCTGACCCAACTGTTTCAAACTGCTAGTCATCAAGTCCTCCACTTCTTTACTCTGCTTGACCTAGCCTGCTGTTGACTTTTTCTAGTGAACTCTAATTAAACTATATACTTTCTGTTCTTTTTAAAAGTTTCTTTGTTTAATCATTTTATTTACATATTATTTACAAGATTTCACTTAATTGGATTTTATTTTCTTGCTCATTAAGCATTTTTATTTTATTTTATTTTATTTGAGACTAGGTCTCGCTATTTGTGCCCGTGGAACTGCAGGCACTCGTTGCCCACGGTACCACAGACCCAAGCAATCCCCAGCCTCAGCTTCCCAGGTAGCTGGGATGACAGGCGCGCGCCATCATGCCCAGCTATTTTTTTGGAACTAGGTCTCGCTATGGGTCCCAGGCGGGACTCGAACCGCGATCCCGAGCCCTGGCTGCTTCATAGGCTGAAGTTTACAGGCACGAGCCACCGTGCCTGGACTAACTTTGAACATTTTGTCAGAGAATTCTTAAATGCCCATTTTTTTAAGGGTCCCTTTCTAGGGATTTTTTTTTCTCTGACTGGGCCATGTTGTCCTGTTTCTCTGTTTGCCTCCTGATGTTTTCTTGAAATCTGAGTATTGGAAAAAACAGCAACCTTTCTTATCTTTTCAGGTTGTCCTCATCCAGGGGAAGATGTTTATCAACCAGTCCAGCTAGAGATTCTGCAGTTTTCTCAAACTTTTTTGAAGTTGTGTCTTCTCTGAGTTTGTATTTATAATTTCCCAGCAAAGAAAATGTGCCTCAGTCTATGAATGAACACCTCTTGGTGTCTGTGGGTGGTACTGCAACCTCTCTGATGCTGAGACAAATGGAGGAGAGGCTTTCTTTTCTCAGTGACATCCAGGTGTCCAAAGCGTGCTCTGAAGCAGAGAAGACAAAATTCAGTCCCTTTGGCAGAACTCTGAAAAACTAGAGTGTTGGACATGTATCACACATTTTTTTTTAATTTCTGAGGGAAAATCAGTGTGCTGTGAATTTACTCTCGATCACTCTGCAGTGTACTGAAATTGGGGAGGAGAGTGGTAAGCAAATGATATGAACTTTTCAACCTGCTCCACTGCACCTAAGATCTCGCTGGAGTGCTGAAACCTATCAGCTGGTTTTTTGTGAAGTTCTCACAAAGGCAATCATATGGCTTATATATCTGGCTCATATTGTTAAGTCAGTATCTCCACAGAGGATGGCCAAGTTAGAACTCCCCATTCCAATCATCTTGTCAATACTCTTCTACCCATCAGTGATATGAACACACCCTCCTGCAGTTAATTCCTTAAGATATCTATTCAACTAACCAGCTGATTGAAAGTTTACTTAAAATTAACCTACTTGAAATTTGCTCCTAAGTGTGCTAATTTATGTCTCCTTATGAAATCCTGTCATTTAACGTTGTCAAGTGTTTAAATGTGATGGATAAATATTTCACAAATCAATCAACTGAACAGTCTTCTCAGAGAGAGGTAATATGATATTCCTATCTCTGTTAACTAATATAGTGGACCAATTAAAACATGTTGGTTAGGTGTGACTTTTTGTTTTTCATTTCACTCTTATGGTTTGTTGTTTTTGGAATCTATTTCATCATAATCCCTCCTTACCCCCAGATAGAGAGTATTTGATGGTCTTCATTCTGTGCCTTCTTATCTACCCTAAGTCCATGTGCCTGGTAAACACTAGGAGAGTATTCCATGGAAGGTTTAAATGGTCTGGGGGTTTCAAGAATCCTGTCAGATAAAGTATTAGTTCCAAAGTAAGTAAGAAAATTCTCTTAACAAACAAATAACCTCCAAAAGACAAAAGGCAAAGCAAATCCTAAGTCTTGCATGGTAGAGATATTACAGTGATAGTGGGAGAGACAGTGAAGAAAGTAGAAAATTCAGACAATGGAATAACAATATCTTTGTATGTAAAAATGGTGAGATGGTGACCAAGAAGAATGACTTGTTTGCAAATGTACAACTTCTTAGAACACAGATAAATGCACCATAGTGGAAGGCACATCTTTCAAAGGAATGGGTCCCACCAGGATGCCTTCATTTCCTTGATCTTCTAAGTGCTTATTGCACTCACTCAGACTGACTCTGACCTAGTTCACCCCTGTTTCTCAGCAGGGAGCAAAGGAGTCTCATGTGCTCTTTTGGGCTATACTCCTGACTGGTCTGTAGCTCAGGGGCTTTCTGGTTATCTAACCTGTAGGAAAAGTTCTCAATTAGAAGTTGGGGATCCAGTTTCCATTTTCTGGGCAAACCCAGGGGAACAGAAATGGCCCTGGTTTGAGGGTTTTCACCTGTGTACTTCAGAAATCTGAAGACAGGATACACAACATGTATAAGTGGCATGTGACCCAGAGGTGTCCACACCGCAGAGACTGAAATCTAAGTCAAAGTCACTTGTGGCAGATGGTGGCTAAAGTTTACAGAGCAGAGGAAGCAGGAGCCAGCTTTGGCAGTACGGTGGTTGGCCCACTCATCAAAGCAAGCTGCATGTGACTGCTCAATTGGAGGAGGGTGAGAAGAAGAGGGGACCCACCTGCCAAAGTCAGAGGTTAAGGGAACTGGCTGCTTGGAGGAGAGCCATGGAGAACTGCAGTTTGTCACTGTCTATCACAAAGAAAAACCCAGCTCATGTGGTTTTGGACTTTTAATCCCTCCTGGCTCTTCCACTCAGCCATCCTCCCAGCAGCCCCATTGGGGACAATAGGGGGCAGAATCTAACCACAGACAGTGTTCTGTATCCCTGCGGTGTGACAGGAAAGAGGTAGGGCAGCCTAGGAGACCATGCTGGCTTGCCAGGTTGTCATACAGCACCCTAGCCCAAACACAGAAGGGGGTGCCACCAGGTGAAGGACTGCCCCAAAGATATAGGGGCACAGGAGAACTTACACTGGGTTGCTTCTCCAACAGTTCTTGTTCAAGGTCTTCCCTATGACTTCCTGTTTAATCCTTTCCCAGAGTACTACTATAGTAATCTTATGTAAAGTTTTTAGGTTGTGGTCTACACAGAGTGCTGACATTGAGGAATAGTGGCTTATGAGGAAGCACTGATTACTTAAGTTTAACATCTCACAACACAGGAGGAAAGAATAAGAGAATATAAGCTCTATGCTTAGTCTAAAGATGGGCTTGATTCCATTCAAAGAAACCCCCATTTTCAGTTAGGAACTATGAACAAAGAAGAAAAATAGATAGCTTCTGAGGAAAATATTGGGATTTCTGACTCACTGTCTAATAATATCACAGTTTTTGTCATTAGAAAAGGTGATATGAAGAATAATTTTGCTCTTCTTCATTCTTATCCTAGAACTTAGGAAATGTGCATTACTGTTCTGACTCCCACTCTCACGTTTCTCAGCTGAAACATGAAAATAATAATCTACCTCTTTTGGGACTGACAAGAGAATGAATAGGATGATGTCAAGTCTCACTGTGGAGCTTCGATGTAGTTGGCTCTCAATAAGCACTTGTTTCCCTTTCATTCTGAATTCTTACAGATTTTCTTGCATGAAGTGACTTAAGATGAAATACTTTACAATCTAAGTAATATTAACAATAATTATTACAACAAACTTATTCTATATTTCTATGGTCAGTGGATCAAAGTGATAGAAAGTGAACAAACTATTTGCATAGATTTATAGGAAGAAAAATAGAATACTCAAAGATGGAGAAATGGCAATCCAAAAATCTGAACTAGATGAATAGATTAAAAAGGTCTGAGGTAAGTGTGTGCTATATATAAACTTTTGGGGTGAACTGAAAAATTGGGATTCCATAGAAGAGATATATTTTAAGAGTTCTTACTTGCCTTCACTTATGACCAACTGTTCCATAACAAATATATCCCTCTAGGGAAAAATGACACAATGTTTTGCCGTCACTGTGGCTTCTAGAAATAATGAAATTGTAGAAACTTGAGGTTAAGTATTATTATTACAGCTGTTGTTAACAGTTGTTATTAGCAGCTGCAACTCTCTCCTTTAGAAAATACTTGACAGGTGCTACTGGATGAAGATGGACATTCATGAGAATTGTCTTTAGTAAACTCATATCCAGTGAATTGTTGGTATGCTACTGGGTCAATAATAATTATACAACATACGATCAACACCAACATGCCTTTAACCTGCTTTTAGCTCATCAAATAAGCTAAGGCATGCAATTGTGTCCCCCTTTATAGGGAATAATTGAGGAAAGACTTATCATTATCTGCACTTACACTTTTAACTCCTCAGTTTGCCTCTATATGGTATAAAAAACCTTATATTTTATTTCCACTCATGCAATATATCCTAGATTTATGTAATGATTTAAAAAATGAGCTATCTTTTCACTGTGGAATCTATTTCCCACTCCCTTCCTTTTTTTTTTTTTTTTTGAGATTAGGTCTTGCTGTTTTTGTCTGTGCAACTGCAGGCTCTCGTTGCCCGGGGTACCACGGACTCTAGCCATCCCCAGCCTCAGCTTCCCAGGTAGCTGGGATTACAGGAGCGCACCACCACGCCCAGCTATTTTTTTGGAACTAGGTCTCGCTACAGGCCCCAGGCGGGACTCCAACCGCGATCCCTAGCCCTGGCCGCTTCATAGGTGGAAGCTTACAGGCACGAGTCACCGTGCCCGGCTCCCACTCCCTTCCTTATATCTGGGATGACTTGCCTTGTGATGGGGGATCAGTCCCATGCTTAGGTGTGTACAGATTTTGACCTTGACCTTCAATGGGAACTTTTTCTCTACTATGCACACAATCCCTGAAAAGTCTGCTAGAGACTGTAAGATGTAAGCTGCCTAGGTTGAGACACACATTCTGACCCAGACAAGAGCATCCCATACAAGAATCATATCTTACTGAACTGAACTCTAATTGCTGACTCATAGAATTATAAACTATATAAAATGGTGGTTGTTTTAAGTCACTAAAGTTGCACAACTTATTACAAAGAAATAGGTAACAAATATCAATCAGAACTCATCCATTGAGTCAGAACTGGATGAGCATAGGAGCTGTACAGTTAGATTCTCACATGCTTTTCACAAGGTTCACAACAATTGTCTAGCAGTGTCTCGGACTCCTAATTCTGATTAGGGTTCACACACTATTCCATGTAACTATAGTACTTCCTACAGAAGAGTGTACTTTCCAAGCTGGCAGAGCTTGGTGGTTTGACTTTCTCTGGACTGGCATGAGGGCAGAAGTGGTGGGTCACTAGCTCGGTGTCCAGAACTACAAGATCTGGAGTACTTCGATTGTTTTACTATACTGCCACCACCTTGAGAAGATCTTCTCTTGAGTAGCTGTCACTCTCAAACTGGGTCCCAGAATGAATGCTTATCTGAGCAATCTTAGGCCTGGGTTCCAAGATTCTGGGTCAAATACCTGCAAAACAGATGCTGAGGGACATTGGAAAAGTCATCTTCAGAGGTCAAGGCAAGATCAAACCAAGCTGAGTTAAATTCAATCATCAAAAAGAAGTAACTGGGCAGAAAAGCAGCTGCCGGTAAAGAGACCTCAAAAAACAGAGCAGAAGCAAAGCAAGTATGTTCCTAAAGAAAAGTAACAGGAATGATATGAAAAGACATCTTGAGGCCTTGGCTTATTTGAGGGAGGTCTGTGTTCTGGCTCTTAGCAAGAGAAAGAGTTGTTAGGTTAGTTTGAAAAAAAGAGACTTTTGTGGAGAATAATACATACTATCCAACAACCCTCGCTTCTTCCCAGCTCACAGGGATACAACTGGGTATCAGGAGTAGTACCTGTTAGTAGGTGTCTCAGTTCACCCTGGGAGATATGGGTGTGGTCTTTCTTTTTAGGGATACATATTTTCTATTTTACAGGTGTGCTGCTCACAGTGGGGCAGACCCATTTTTCGTTCACCACTGGGGTATCAAGATAGTGTGTATTCTTAGATTCTAGAGCAGGTGTCTAATATATATAATATATTTATTATGAATTATACATATATTATATATAATATAAAATATACATTAATCAAATATATTGATCACATATGTAAATAATATATATCATGGTTATATTAATGTTACATAATATAACATAATGCATTGCATATAATCTATCAATATATTTGGTTAATATAGTCTTAATATTAATATATTAGTATATCATATGTGTAATATATTATAGCACTATATTAATGTATTATACTATGTATAGTATATCATACTATATTAATATATATTACATTAATATAGAAAATTATAATGTATATTAATATATTATAATGTTATATATTTGAAATGGTTTATAGTCTGTGCTGTCCAAGATGGTAATTGTTACATATGGTTGGGTATTGAGAATCTGATGTGTAACTGAAGTGACTAAGGAACTGTATTTTTACCTAATTTATTCTTTTTCATTAAGGTAAAGTTGTTTCACATCATTGTATTTGTTCTATGGATCATAGGTTCAAACCTCTACAAATGTATAGTTTCATACTATACCCACCGAACCATGCCCATCACCATAGACCCATAACCTTCCATTGTGCTCCTCCACTGGGTCTCCTACCTCCTCTTCTTGTTGCCTTAGTTTATGAGTCAGAGACGAAGGGTTTGTTTTTGGTTTGGTGTTGTCTGGCCCTTTGTTTTGTTTCTCTGTACCTCACATATAAGTGAAACTATGCAGTATTTGCCTTTCTTCTGACTTAACTCATGTAACTTTATCTTCTCTAGTTTCATCCATATTGTCACAAATGACAGGCATTCATCTTTCTTTATTTTTTCGAGTTGAGTACCATCCCATTGTATACATAAGCCACACTTTCCTGATCCACTCCTCTGTCCTTGGGCTGTTTCCATGACCTGGCTATTGTAAATAGAACTGCAATGAAGACAGGAGCATGTACAGGAGCATTGTTGTATCATCTGGTAGATCTATATTTAATAATTTGAGTAACTTCCATACTATTTTCAATAGGGACTGGAGTAAAACTGAACTTAAATTTGGCAAGTGGTTACTACACTGGAAAGTACAAGTCTAGAGGGTAGGATGCCAATTGAGTCCACTTTATTATAAATCTTTGATAAATATTACTTATTTGAAATCAAAGTCTCCTGAAAGGGTAAGCCAATGCAAAACCATCAGAGGCTTGCTGTTCTTGCAGCTGCTTCAGACCTGCACGCAGGGGCTGCCAGTCAGCATAGGAAGTTATAACATTACAAATTTTAGTGCCAACATTTATCATTTTGAGAAATTTTTCATGGCATGAGAGTTTCCAACATCAAAATCAAATGGACAATAGCAAAGTGTGCCTGTGGTTTTTCATGCCTCCTGGGTGAGTTTGCCAAAATCCAGAGTGGTGGCAGATGCTAATAAGACCCCCTCTCCTGAGCGCTATTAAATACTAGGACTTGAGTCATTGCAGTTGCAGTTGGAACCTTTTCTTACTTAAAAAACAAAACAAAACGCAAGCCCTTCATATACAACTGAACTCATTTGGATTCATCTTCATGTATAGGTTTGGAAAATAATCTAAAAGTTCTTGTTTAGAAATCCTTGTCACTAGTTTAGCCAAAAACATGGTGTGCTAAAAATGGTTTCCTAAAAGTCTGTCTACACAGCCATCAAGCACAAGAGTGAAAATGCCCTGGACCACAGTCCCTGAAACAGACTTTCATTTTTTTGTTCTTTCTAATCAGAAACCCTTCCTCAAAGGGCATGAATTATGGATGCTAATTGGATGATAAGCAGAGAGCTCCTTTAAGTACTAGTATAGCTTCCTTTCTAGATATTACCCAGTCAGATGGACTCAATTTCCCTTGTTCATATTCACTTACCAACTTCCAGATATCAGCATGCTCACCTTAATTGTCCCATCTTTCCCCTCCAATGAGTTTGTATTCAATCTGGTTACATTTTCTCAGCATCCAACTCTAGCTCCCCATCTTGCTTCCAGTCCCTCTGACTGCTTCTGAAGATGTGGAAGGCACTGGTTCAGCACAACTGTGCAGGTCAGCACTCTTTTTACCTCTCACCTGAGTCTCAGACCTTGCAGATGCATAGCAGGAACCGCTCCACCCCCCACAGGACAGTTCCTTGGAACTCACGTCCCATGCCTCTTGTCGGATGTTAGCACGAGGAAGAAGATCTAAGGATGCCTGAAATTGGGCAGGGGATGAAGAGAGTGATGAGTCTGTATTTACAATCAGAAGACTGGATGTCAGTAGGTTTTAAAGATCCATGGGCAGGAAGTGACCTTCTACAGCTGAGTGGAGAGTTTATGATGGAAGGTGGACAAAGCCAGTGGTTCTGGGAAAGACAGAATGAGAAGACTGGGTATGTCCACCAGGCCTGCTTGTTAACGCAATTTGGAGAATGGGAGCAGCACCATTATCCAGACACTGCTCGGAAATTCAAAATCTCAGGTCCTGCCCTAGATGGTCTGAATCAGAACCTGCATTTTAATTAGATAATGATGATGCATGTGTACATTTAGAATTTGAGAAACACTGGTCTAGTGGCAAGCAGATATTTGAGATATACCTAACGGATAGTGAGTCCTGCTAAAGAGAACACTTCAGGTTTGAGAATTCAATATTATTTCAAGATTAAACATGATGAGAAAAGCTGTCAGAGTCCAGTTCTCTGTGTGGATGAATGACAGTAAATATCCTCAGTTAAAACAAAACCAAACAAAGCCCTCTACCCACACACACCAGCTAAGGAAGCTTGCTCTAAGGGTTAAGGAGTCCTATGGAGGAAGTGAGTGAATGTATCTATTCTAAGAGTCAAGGGATTAAGGAGAAAAATGAACCTATTTTTGAATTTACTGCTTTGATAATGTCACTATCTGGAAATTCACTTAAGCATCTTCGCTTGACTGCTGACAGAACAGAGGAAAGCACAAGTGGGCAGATGTCAATCAAGAGGGGTCCTTAATGACAGGAATTCTGAGGGGGTTGTTCAAAATTATGTCATTTACCTCCTCTTATTACCTCCAGATGGTAAAGAGTCTAAGAAATGAATTTTTATTTGGACACCAAAGAAAGAGAATAGAAAATCTGAAAGGTGCCTTTCAAATCAAACCCATATCAGAAAGAAGTGGCAGCTTAAAAATTTTACTTTTCAGGTAAGAAACTTTGTTAGAGGCAGTGATAGCTTCATTCTGCAGGACATTAAGCTAGGTCCTTTGAAAATTATCTCTGCGTTTTGCCAATACTTACTCTGGAAGATGTAATATCACCCATAAGCCTCATCCTTCCCCTGACTTTATCCTTTCTTTCTGTCCCTCCCTTGCTGTTTGCTTTAGTTCTGGTATCAGTTTGTTAGTTTTAACTTTTTCTTGGTCTTTTGTTTGTTTTTCCTATATCTCACATATGAGTGAGATCATTGGTATTTACCTTTTTCTTTCTGGCTTGTTTCCACTAGTATGATTCCTTCTAAGCTCCATCCATGTTGCTGCAAATGAATTTGTCTTTTTTGATTGTTGAGTAATATTCCATTCACGTTTACACTGCTGGTGGGAAGGCAAACTGGTTCAGCTAGTTTCCTGGAGAGCTGAAGAACTCACAAACAACTAAAAATGATGCAGCATTCAATCCAGGAATTCCACTTTTGGGAATTTACCCAAAGAACACCAAAATACTAATCCAATATACTTATTGCAACACTATTTACAATAATCAGAATATGGAACAACCCAAATGTCCCCAAACAGAAGAATGGATCAGAAATCTGGGACGTCTTTTCATTGCACACTCTCACTCTCTGTCTTTGCAGCACAGACTCACAAAGAGGTCAGTGCAGCAACTCCCTCCAACTCAATAAACATCCCTCCTCCTTTCTCAGGCTAGGACAGAAGCTCAAGTTTCATTTTTCAGGTAGCTGCAAATGAATTATACATCCAGCTGTTCTGAAAACACAAGATGAAAGGCCCAGTAATGTCCTAGCAAGTGGGGACAGCTCCAATTTCCTCCTTCTTGTATGACTGTCCTAATGACAGGACAGCTGTCATGGATACTGCAGCTGCCTGCCCCCGAGACGAACCTCTGCCTTGTCAGCTTGAGTGTCAAACAGCTAAGGCTCTGATCATGTTAGTCCATATTCTAGCTTTTTTCTCTCAGGTATGTCTAATTGCTCACCATCTATAAAATTTCCCATTACAGAACCCCTGCAGAATGTACTAGTTTTAGAGAATTTTGAACTTGAGATGCTCAAGTATGATCATTATCTTATTAAACTGCCCCCAAAGATTGACAGCACACACTCTTAAGACTTCCCCAGTTCATCATTTTTTTATCCCAAAGGTGAAAGAATCACTACTTAATCTTATTTCCAACATGCTGGAAGCTGCCCTGATGATAAAAAGATCTGCTTAGCTAGTAAAGAAGACCTGGGGAGGTTTTGCGGGATTATAGCTAGGTTGCTCTGGGAAACCCTCAGGATAGGCAGGTTTTGATGGGCTTCTCAGTTGCTGGATTAACTGGGGATTACAGGGCAAGTCAGTCAAGGAGAACAGTACCCTACTTCCTCTGAAAATACAAAGGAGGCCCTTTCAGAGGAAGAGAGTCCTATAACTCTTTTGGTGGATCCTAGGCAATTATTTCTCCTGCAAAATAAGTGTCTTAAAACCACAATATTCCCCACCTCCATCTTTTCCTTCTTGATCAATATCCATTTTTACTTTGTTATAATTTTATTTGTACCCCCGAATCATCACTCATATGACATTTCATAACCAAAGCTGGTCTTTTA
Source organism: Uropsilus gracilis (assembly GCA_004024945.1). Lineage (NCBI taxonomy): Eukaryota > Metazoa > Chordata > Mammalia > Eulipotyphla > Talpidae > Uropsilus > Uropsilus gracilis. Next base: position 42,164 of record PVHY01001519.1, on the reverse strand, counting down.
AAGGCTACCAACTGTCATTGATCAATAAATGATTCCCCTGTCAGTTTTTGGTAACCTAAACACTGAAATATTAAAATATGAGAAAAACCCCACAAAATCTGCCCAAAGTGGGCCGTGAATTTTAACTTAGTGGGTTTTAACTTAGTTTATATTCCATTATGTCAGGTGCATAGCAAGTTACTCAAAAATATGGTAGCATAAGCCAGGTGTCCCCATACACATAGAGTCAGTGGACCCAAGACAACAGCTCATCTCTGTTGTAGTTGGCATCAGCTAGGGTGGCTTGAGGATTGTTGACTGGAATCCTGTGAGTATGCTTATTATCATATCTAGATTCTGTATTAGAAACAGTCAAAGAACTGGAGCAAGAGGAGTGGGGGCTCAGTCTTTCTATTCTTATATGGTTTATTATCCAGCTTGCAGGCTTGGGGAAAAGTTAGACCTCTTCTATGGTGGCCCAGTGCTTCAAAGATTCATAATTTGAGAGAAAGAGAGAGTGAATCAGGGGAAAGTTCTACTGCTTTTTATGACTCAGCCTGGGAAGCCACACAATGTCACTTTTATGTCAATGTATTTGCTGAAAAAAGCACTAGTCAGCAAATAGTCAAAGAGTAGGTAACTGTATTAAATTTTGGTATGAGTAAGATAAAAGGAATTTGCTGCCATATTTTAAATCACTGCATAGGGAGAGGTAGGATGGATGCCAGGGAGGTGGACTAGGGGCCCTTGTACTCCCTAGTGACTTAACCCACTAGAGTTTCATATTTTGGTTTGTGAAAATCTGAGCTATCCGGTGATCTCAAACAGTAAAAGTAACTACTTTCTGGAGAATTGAGCTGCTCATGTCTTGCGCCAATGGAGCATTAGTTTCCAAGAAAATAACAATTTCTGACACTATTCTAATACATACTTGGTTCATGAGATATGGGCTCAGTTAATTTTCATAACAACACTATGAAGGGACATTATTACTGTGTCCATTTTTAATCATTAGATATTTATTTATTATTTTTATTGATTAAATATATATATTTTATATCATTGTATAACCTGAAGTTCTCCCACCATATCACCGATGATAGTGTGCCTGTTTTTGTGATAAAGAAACTAAGGCAACAGAGGCATAGAAAACACTTGTTTAAGGTCACCTAATTAGCACATGGTTATTATGGGTTGAACTGTGGCCCCTCAAAATCCATACATTGAAGTTCTAAACCCCAGTACCTCAGAATGTGACTATATTCAGAGACAGGGCTTTAAAAAGATGGGAAAAGTTAAAATGAGGTCAAATGAGTGGGTCCTAATATAATATGATTTGTCTATGTGTATGAAGAGGTGGTTAGAGCAGACAAAGGAAAGACCATGAAGGCAGATAGATGGCCAAATACAAGCCAAGGAGGAGCCTTAAGAAAGGCACCTTAAGGACACTTAAATTTCAGATCTCTGGCTTCCAGACTGAGAAAATCAATTTCTGTTGTTTAAGTTCCTCTAGTCAGTGGTTCTTTGTTATGGCAGCCTATCAAACGAATACAGTGGTGATGCTGGAGTCAGAAACCAAGTATCCTGGCTCCGCTTGACATTCTTCCCCACTATGCTCCTGGGGCTGGAAAGTAGGCGATCACTCTTGGGGGTCTCAATCAGTGACACTCTCCCCACCCTTGCCATTCTCCCCACTTCTAGTAATCAATGTGTTTTAACCAATGTGCAATCTTCACTGCAGATTTCAAGATGAATGCAGGGAAATGCTAAAGGGAGAAGCAAATTCAAAGTGAGAAAGGAAAAAAAAAAAAACAACAACCCTGAGATCAGGTTATTTAAAACAAGATGAGGAGAGTTTATAAGTTTCCTGGGATTTGGCTTGGAAGTTGGAGATCAAAAAGAAAAGTCACATGGTCCCTAGAGATTCCCGGTCTTCAGTACCCTGGGTTAGGTTATGTAACACACAGCCTTGCCTGAACTGGAGACTGAAAATTCCTGCTGGGATACCACTGCACTTTCTGCTGAATTTCTTTTTAACCATTGTTGCTATGACATGGGTAGAGGACATATGGGGCTTGGAGTGGGTGGTGAGTATGCAGATACGTGGGTGATGTCAGATGCAGGCTGTGAAGAGCACACTTTCCCCAGGACAGACCCAGGCTCTAGACCTCAGGGTAGGAGCCTGAAATACTCTCCAAGAATTGGTCTTGGCTTGAACAGCACCGATGATGATGATGATGATGATTATTATTATTACCACTGTCTGTCCCTATAGATATGTCCTGAAACAAAAATCATAGAGTGAGAAGAGTGAGACCTCAATTCTGCGACCAGTTCCATGGGACATCTCAAATCACAGCTGCTTTGAGTGTCTAGGTGTTGCTAGCTACTGGTGAAGAGCAATGGGAAAAGGGTCAACATTCATGTCCATGACTGTGATAGTCCTGGGAGCTTCTTGCAGAATATCTCTGGGCACCAGGCACGGTGAAGTGTGCCTTTAATCGCAGCCTACAGAAGCGAGGTCGAGGCTAGGAATCGCTTCAGTCCGTAGCTTTGAGACTGGCCTGGGAGTTTGAGACCCACCCAGGGCAAAATAATAAGACCTGGTCTCAAAATATAGCTGGGCATGGTGGTGCATGCTGTAATACTAGCTACCTGGGAGGCTGAGGCTGGGGATTGCTTGAGTCCATGGTATCCCAGGCAACATGAGCCTGTGGTTCCCTGGGCAACAAAGCGAGACCTAGTCTCAAAAAAAAAAAATCTCTGGGCAACACGCAGAGGTGTTCAGGGATGTACCTTCTTCTTCACCACTAGCAGGGAAAGTGGCACAGATGCAGGCAACCTACCAGGCATTCTCCATAACCCACTTTACAATCTCACACCTCATCAGTGTCTACAATCCAGATAAAATGGACTCAAGGATGTGTTCTAAGGGAGCCAAGTTTAATCAGTTTCACTTGGAGCTTTGGCCCCTAGGACTATGAACTCTGAAGGCTCAGTCCACTTCCATTTGACCTGGGAAGCAGATTCCAGGAAGGTGTCTGGCAAAACATGCACTTCATCTAAACCTAAGATTCATGAAGTCAGAGGCATCACCTGCTTGGTTCACCACAACAGATGTTCCAAAAACACTGATAAAGAAAGAGTAGATGATAGGTCTACTGATCTCTTGTCTGGTAGAAAACTTGAGGTATCCTCAGAGTTGGTTTGCTCCTTTGCTTCCTCCCATTCTTCAAAGAGTCTATAGAAGGAGTATTAAGTTATATAAGCAGCACCTTGGACAGAGCCATATTTAGGCTCTTGGCTGACTTGAGAATGCAAGGTTGGAGAGGTGCTGACAGTCTTATAGGTGTCTCAATATCAATTGATGACAATTCCTAAGTGGCTCCTAAGCAATCCAGTAACTTCTGGATAATCAGACTCATCCTGAAATCTATTTTCTTATGATGATGTGAACACAGACACTTTATCCTTAGACCAAGTACCTACTATTTGCACTGCACCAGAGCCAGTAGCAGGATACAGGTCAGCTGTCATAGAATGGCCTGCTAATATGGAGGTCATAGCACTTGCTAAAATGTTACTAAGAACTCATCCCACCTTCCCCACCATGCTGTGCCCTAACAATGCACATAAACACTCAATGTCTTCTCCTGAATGACTCTGTCAAGAGTGCATGCAATAAGCATGGACAACGAATCTTCAACCCTCCTTGAAGGGAAGACTTTCTTCTCAGTTTCAGGGAAGTTATCATCAGGCAGACTCCAACTGTCAACTCTCCTGGGTTGAGTCTGCCTCAGATGGAGGTCTTGTCTTTCCTGGGAGCATATGTTCACTGATTGAGCGAAGCAGTGGCATACAGTTTGTGGCATACAGTTTTACTAGCTAGCCCAATTTGGGCTAGATACCCTTGTTACAAAACTCTATTCCAGGTTGGTCAAATTCATGGAGTGCCCACATCACACCCTGGCTATGTCTTCCACTTTTCTTCATTTAACGCCCTGAACTCTGTCTTAATGCTTGCACAGAAGTCCAATGGTGACATCCCATAATTAAGTCCTCTATAATTTCTAGATTATGCTTTGGTCTCTGTGATAGATTTTTTTAAAGATAAGATCAAAACTGAACAAACAATAACCAAACAATAACAAATTAAACCAACTGGAAAAGGAATTAAATGGTTTGGTGGAAAGATCAATTTTAGTAAGATCTGTTCAAGGATGAAGCCAAAAGCCACACAGTCTGTTAAATTAAAGCTTAAAAGATTAGGGCTTAAAAAAAATTATGGGCAAACATGAGAGAGACACTAATCAAAAACCACATATACACTATTGCCATCAAATTTCAATTTGATATTAGACACTAACCCAGTGGATCACTGACTTCCTTGAACACACCTACTACTCAGCCTCAATATTTGTTATTAGTCTTAGTGTTTTTGGGAGACTGATCAGAGATTCAAGTCAGGGATCTCACTGGGTCAACAGTAGCAAGGTCACAGGCAGTTGAAGAGTTGGTGGAATTTTAGCCAAACCTAAATGGCATTCAGAGGGTCATGCACTTTCCAGAATCTACAATTTGTGATGGGTCTCTGGATAACACAAACTTGCTTTGTGTTATGCAAGAGACAGGACACAACAGCATGTGCAACCTCTGTGACCATAGTTTAGCTTAGTGACTCAGAATAATATGTGCAAAGTAGGTGAGAAAATCAGAATGGGGTAAAGATCCAGGGTCTATGGTAAAAACTATAGACCTGGATGAGGAGAATTTATGGACTTGTGGCATTGAGGGACAGCTGATAGGCAGGAAGGTCTGGGCTGGGTCCTGCAGAAAGCACAGTTGATGAAGCAGATACTTCATGGGTAAAGTCTAAATAGTTCACTTTACTGAATATTTGTTACATATCAAGTACCATCCTAAAAAATTTAAGCAAAGGAGATTGAGGAACATGGGAGAGACCGAGACTAAGCAGCACCATAGGATGTTGAAGCCAAGGGGAAGTTATCTCTTCCAGAGGGAGAGGACAACTTTGGCAAGTGCTGCCATCACACCAAGTAAGAAGAAGAAGGCTGAGAAACAGCGTAAAATTTTGGAGAGGAAGTTGTTGTAACTTGATGAGAACAGTTAAAGAGAACTGAAGGGTACAGGCCTAATTCAAGTGTGATCAAGAGTTCATTCAAGGGATAGTGTATTGGGGCTAAATCTGGACTCAATAATTCCTAACATCCTTTGAGAGCCCTGAGAGTATATGCTCTTATTATTGTAATCATTTTGGAAGAAGGTCTGGTTTGTGTAGGGGCAACTGAAGAGGAATAAACTACCCTGATTCCAGAAGCTCAAAATAAGCCTTTGTGGTCGATATGGTCTTGAGCAAAGGTTCAACAGCAGTCAGATATATCTCCCCAAGTCATCCATTACTCCAGTGGTTTCAGTGATGACAACAATCATTCAATCATTTATGTAGATACTGTTCTGCTTAGAGCGTCCTGATTATATCAGGAATTCAAGTTCAGGTACCACGTTGTTTTCAAAGAATCTGTGAACAGGTTACAGCTACTTCCTTTATTCTCTTTCAAGAACCATGACAGTGATGGATTTAATCTTCAATTTAAAGACAGAAAGACAAGCAAAATCATGCAGTGGAGAAAGATTAATGGAGAAAGAGTAGATTGTCCTAAACTTAGTCTACACATCTGCTGAATTTGCAGTGCTTTCTGAGTTGATGAGATTTACTCCAAAGGCTTCTTTCTGGGCAAGAGTAACTTAGATTTAAATTCTAGTTCCCCATTCCTATCATCCTCCTTATAAAATGAATTTAGCATTTGTGAAAACAGTATCTTCCTTTCCAAGATGGGAAAGGAAGCCTACAGTGTTTTTCTGCAGTGTTTTCCTATGATATAGAGTATGGAGAACACAGCTAATTCTCATCTATCAGAATCAACCATTCCATGTGTATGTTCTAAGAGTTCCAACATTGACTTTGCTGGAAAGTTCTCTAGTTACCAGAATCTCCTGTGCCCTTGTGTGGGGCAGGCTGGAAGTGCTGGGCAGTTTTGCCTCTGGAGGAAGCTTTCCATTAGTGACTAATGGAAGGTGGTATGTAACATACCCCCCACTCCTTTACCTCTCCAGGGAGAAATCCTGAACTATGTTGCCCTTAAGTTTTCTCTAGGGACTGAGCCCATGTTATTCCTAAGGACTGAGCCCCAGTGCTCAAAGCAATAGCCTAACTGATAGTACATTTCTGACTACCTTATTTCTTTTATCTCTTTTTCCTACTCCCTCAGCAGGGTTACTGAATATAAGGTCCCAAGTAAATTACTTATTTTCAAATCTTTGTCTGAAAGTTTACTTCAGGGGAACAAACTTCTGACAGGAAATAAAGTTCAAGATCCAGTATCCCCAGATTCTATGTCATTCCCTTTCATGGCCATTCCTACCAAGAGGCAGGGTTCGGTTTCCTAGGGGATGTAGTTCCTAGTGAATGAGTAGTATAGTGTGTGTGTGGGGTTCTATCCAGATCCAGTCTTCTGTCCTAGTCAAAGCTTTCTAATCATAAAATGAGTGGGTGGATCACTACATATCTAAAGTCCATTTTACCATTTTTATCTCTTAGCTGTTCTTCACTCCATCCTATGTAATTAAAATAATTTTTGATAATAAAACACCAAAAAGAAAAAAAGGAGAGAATGGGAAGGTAGAAGAAAACAGAGAAGAGGAAATTGGAAGGAAAACAGAGCAGGAGTGAAGAAAATAGAAAGTAAAAATATGAATAATAAAATTATTTTCAAGAGAAGTTTTATCTCATTGAAATTAGAGTGATATAGTGTAATGAACTCATAAGAAAAACTCAAGAGAGTTGTCTACTTAATAGCCCTGGTATTTAATTCAACACCAACTTAACAAAGTCAGTATAAATCAAGGATTCATGGTTATAATGAAGATGAACAAATGCTTATTCACTTTGATGGTAAACTCTGCAAACTCTCAGTTACTTTTATTACTTACACCTGACTCATGAGGCCACTCTAGAGATTCCCCAAATCAAAATCTGGTATTAAAATTCTTTTTTTGGAAAAGAAACTTTTTCCATTACTTAAACATAATAAACCTGGGGATAGTGGCAACGGAGAAAGACTCCTTCACATAAACTACTAGGAATGAGATTAAGTTATGAAAGTAAAACAATGGATGCACTGAGATTTTACCTTGAAAAATAAAATATATGACTCTAAGATTTCACTAAATGTTTATGTTCTTAGAGAAACCACTTTCTGCTTGCTATGACAGGCCTTGCAGGCTTAGCTCTACATCAGAAATCTTCAGCAACCCTTGTCTCGCACCCCTACCCCTGTAACACCCTTACTCAAGGTGTGATTTCCCCATAAAATGGCTGAAAGACATGAAACAATGACTCCCCTTCATCCATTTTGTTTACTTCACCCCATAATCATAAAGATTTAGGTGAAACTATTCAATAATTTCATTGTTTTCCAAGTCTCTGTCCTAATGCTTTAATGTTTGAATACTTCTCTTTGGGAGGATATGGGCCCTGTCTCATTCTCCTCTTTAACTGTGAGAGTCTCATTTTTAATGATGTGAGCAATTTTCTTATACATTAAGTTATGACATTTTCATTTTATGGGGCATTATGATGTGCAACAAATAGTTGTACGTTGGACAAAGAGATTGCTGTAATAATGAAGGGGAAGAGATGCTACTGTTAAGCAGGGAAAGAAGTATTAGGGGGCCTAGGTTTTTTCAAGTGCTCAATTCATTAGTGTATATTGTGTGTTTTTATAACTCTACTTGCCTATGCAACCTGCTAACAGTAGGGACTCAGATAATGAATACTGTCCTCAGATCAGTGAGGATTCTGACTCCAAAGCACATTATGCTCTCTTTTTGTCCACTTAAGAAACATTGCCTTTCTTCTTTTTAAAAGCCTTTTTTGGTGGCATGGTGATTGTACACCACACCTGAAATAAAAGCACACCTGAAAAGTAAAGTTATATTTCTTCATAGTACAAATGTGAGAAGATACCAACAAGAAGCACAGATACTAAAAGACTAACTTTCACTTGTAGAATGTACTGGGATCTTAAAATTAAGGTCAATCTTAATTGATTTTAAACCAATGAATTTGTTAGTCAATGACTATCAACATGTAATTTCCCAATATTTGTTGCCTTGAATAGGCATTTACATGTTATGTTGTTAATTTTCACATGTTATGTTGTTAATATTCACTTGCTTACTAATTTTCTTTATACCTTTGTCCCATAGCGCCAATACTAAAGGAAGCAACTTTCAGAAGAAATTGGTATTGGCAGACAAACACAGGATCCTACGAAAGATTATCATTTTAACACATAAATAACAAAAATTAGAAGAAAAGATGACATCCAATTGAAAATCAAGGAAAACTTCTTAGAGGATGTTATACTGAATGGAGCCTTCAAGATCAAAAATGAGTTGCAATTCAAAATTAGGAGATGATGTAAAAGGGCATGCAAGTTAGGAGGAACAACACATGTATAAGTACATACAGAGAGACAATAAAATGAAGACCAGCAAAGGGAGCAGTTCAGTTCTGCTGTAAATGTGGACATGTGGCTGACAGAATAGGAAAATGACTATCAGGATGGTATGGTTGGTGTCAGTGAATTTGGAAAGGAAGGGACAATCATGGGAATGTAATAGAACAATTGATCAGATCTGATCATGGGTTGGAAGTGGAAAATCTGTCAGGAGTCTGAAACTTAAAGTCCAAGTGTCAGAAATCAAAGGATGTACTTAATCTACCTGAAGAACATAGGTGGGAAGGGGTGATAATGAATTTTATGAATTAATTTGAATGAGTCATGGAGTACCCAGATATTTGGTTAAACATTGTTTCAAGGAATTTTAGTGGATGTATTCCTGGAATTGAGAGTGCCATTCTCTATGACGGTGGGCCTCATCCAATCCATGGATAGTTTGAATACAATAAAACACCAAGAAAAAAAGAATTCTTTTTTCCTACCTCTTTCTGGGCTAGGGCATGTTTCATGTTTCAAACTTAGGTTTGGATTAGAACTTACAGCAAAGGCTCTGTTGGTTTTTAGGCCATTGGACTTGATTGGAACTGTACCATCAGCTTTCTTGGGATCTCTAGTTTGCTGACTTATGCAGATCTTGGGCTTTCTCAGCCTCCATTGTGGTGTGAGTTAATTCTTTTTAGTAAATCTTTTTCTAGTTATCCATTCTATTTATTTTGTCTATTCTAGTTATCTATTTTATTCTACCTATTTATTTGTCTGTCTATCTATCTACTACTACCTATATGCTATCCTGTTGGTCCTGTTCTCTGGAAAATCAAGACTAATATAGGATGTGAGTTAATGAGAACTTAATTCAAGATCTAGAACCAGAATTGGAGGTTGCCCCAGAACACTCAGGTTGAAAAGAACTGGCAGCCCATTTGAAAACTTCAGCCCTGCTGAAGATGGGAGAAAAGCCAAGGCTAGAGATGAAGATGGAACACTCTTGAGAAGGCTGAAGTCATGAAATTTGGTATTCTGTCCCTTTATAGCAGGGGCAAGTGAGACTTAGGGAGCAACCTCCCCATTTGAGGTTGGAGAGGAGGGGTTTCAGAAGAAATAAAGCATCTTGCAGCATGAAGCAAGTGAAAAGTTGCTCAGTGGAAAAAGGTAATTGGATTTTTTTCTAGGAATATTTATATGGGGAACTTGAAACATCAGTTTCAAGTAGGATGTGGGGGCAGGAGAAGGAAAGTCACCTGTTATAGGTTCTCAAAGAATATATTATTTTTTTCAAATTTCAAGTCTTGTACTTTGTGCACTTTTTAATTCATACAGTGGGGTCTATCCATTTTTATCAGTGAACATTCACAGTATCAACATAGGTTAGATCAGCAAGTATAGGAAAGTTATGATGGTAAAACTATTAAGAAATTTTTACATCAATAAATCTAACTCACGAGTTCAGACTGAGCATTCATTCACTCTTTATAAAGTGCTTCTGGCATGTAGAAAACAAGACTAACAGGTTTAATCTGTTCGTCTTCCAAAAGTGACAACCCAGCAATTCCAAATTAAAAATGAAAGGATACACCTTATCCTCTGGCCTGTCCACAAATCCATTTCTTCATCGTGATGTGCTAAGGTGAAAACACATAGTTTCTCTCTATCAGTCCAATGAAAGCTTCCAATTTTATCTGCAGGGAAGCCAACACCTACCATGAATAACACTTATCCAGTAGCTTCTCTGACTATCCACTGAGTCCATCTGATGATAACTGTTGTTCACAAAACCAACAATGGAATGAATAAGAATTTACTTGATGCAATAGACTAGTAATAGCCAGAAATTCCTCGCAACAATAAGTCTGCCTAGGATGTGATTCAGAAACTGGCCTGCAACCAAATCCACCATCAAAATTCACCTTGTGATGCATTTGATTGTCTTTTCCACAGCATCCAGCATCCCTGGTAGAGTCAAAGTTGCCACCATACAAAAAAGAAAACCTTGTGTTAATTTTTTCACAAATATCTTCAGCAAAGAGCTACTTTCTTTCTGTACATTATGAACATGTTCTACAGCTTTGTTTATATCAATGACATGAATACTAGCACACAGAGGTATCTGGACAGTACTAAAAGTGAACAAAAGATGAGGATCGTGTCTGATACTAGCTCCTTTTCTACCATGTGAGTGCTGATAAGACTTCATAAATATTAAAGGTTCTCTGCTCATGCAATGAAGTTGTCCCATGAGATCATGACAATCAGACACCCCAACACATGCCATTTATTCACAAATACTTAGACATACAATATTCATAATCATCTTTCTCATAAAATGCACTATAATCTTCAAGCTTCAGATGTTGGTAATAACATCCTCCTGCGGTATGGCCATTACATGTGGAGAGTCTTCCAGACCCTTTTGAACAGCAGCACAAGATCACAACTACACTCACCATATCTCACATATATTTATATACAGTTGTTGTAATATTAATTTAATAAGGTTATAAGTTGACTCATTTCTGGTAACTTTCTTGCAGATGACTATCTGACCCACTCAACTTGTTGATTTCTTCTTCATGCCCCATGTGTCTCTTAATTAGCTCATGAAGGAACCTGAGTTGCATGACTCCTCAGTCAGTGGGGCTGCAGAGGCCAGACTGATAGATGAAGCAGTGTCAACACAGTTTGGTGGAACACTGTCTCATATACATTTCCTAGGAGGCTGCAGCTGGAGCACAACAGTAGCATCCAGTTCATAATCTACAATGAATAGTTGAGTAAGTGTGGACAATCACTCTCCCTTCTGAGTAGGGGACTGCCTCACTTGCGAAATGATGGCCTGGATCTTCTAGTTTCTAAGGCTTTGCCATGATCTGGGCCTTTTTGGATGATTCTTGACCTTCCCTGACTTTTCCCCTCTCCAGCCTCAGTCCTACATGGCCCCAAGTTCCTTAGTCTCCCTCCTATCCATAAGGGACACATTTTCTACTTATATTTATAAACAGAGAGAGGAGCTTAGCTGACATACTTCCTTGGGTTCTAAACACACTCATTAAAGTTAGATGAATGCCCTTTGTAAAGCAGTAGTTCATATGCAAATTTAGTGAGAGGCCTTAGAGTTTTATTAGAGCTTGAAATCTACAACAAATATGTGTTTCTGCATTTCAACACCAAGTAATTTTTAAATGCTCTGAGTTATGGAATACAAAATAAAACCAGTACTAACTGCCATTATTTTTACTGGCACTCCCTGACCCAACCTCAACCCCTGATGTAAGAGAAGAATGTTTAAGTGATAAGTCACCCTCCCCCATGTTGGAAGGTTCTAACCACTCTGCATATAGGACAAGTCTACACACACTGCTGCGCATCATGTACACGTGGAATCCAAGTGGGCCACTGCTCTCATTCGCACCCCAGAATAATTTTCAGTGGGGAGCACTGTTGATTACACAGCTCCAGGCATGATTCCACAGGCTTTCTTTATCACAGGGAGGCAAAAAAATGGGAGGTTGGTTGGTTTAGCCAACTTTCCCTTGCTGGGTCACCCTATGGCCAAATATCAAGTCTAGCTTATGGTGGCAAGGGTGGGGAGTCAGGGTACATAACCCAAGGATGATTCCAGGCACTGAGAACAACTATTCCCAGGACAGGGATTTGCGCTAGGGGTCAAAACTAATTTCTGAGTGGGCATTGTTGTTGAGAGCAAGGAGGACAAATGAGGGGCAACTTCTTTTTTTTTTCACACCCCACGAAACTGCTGCTGCTTCCAGGTGCCAGCGAATGGAGGGGCTGGGAATAAGCTGCCCAATTGGCACTCTTTTTCCTTTCAAAGCTATTAAGTTGTACTGGATTTCTTTTGATTTGACTAATTCAATGATATGGATCAAGGGGAAAATTGAAGTTTTAATAAAGATTTGGTCATGTGATTTGATGGGGTAGATGTTGAAAAATCAGCTCACTAAGCAGGGACTAGAGGGGTATAGTCAAGCAGCTTCTGCTATCAAAAAGATCTTTTCAAAAAGAAAATGGCATGTGCTGATCTGGTGATAATTTGAAAGGTGGGTTGAACAAACCACCAGACTGCCCAACCCACTTTAGTATTTCAGCACCCAACCCTGATCTTCTAATTTAACATATGTACCTGGAAATGGCATCAAGCTAAGTCATACCAAGTGTCCCACATATGGGTATAGGAGAGAGGAAGAAAAGAGTCCTAGAATGCAGGACAGCTAATCAAAATGGTCATGAAAAAGAAAGTGCTGAGAATGTGAAGGAAAAAAGGATCAGACTGGGGATAAGAAAATGAAAATGGAACTACCATTCAATCCAGCAATAGCTCTTCTGGGAATCTACCCAAAGGAGACCTCAATGTGGGTACAAAGGGACACCTGTACTTGGATGTTTTTGGCAGCACTATTTGTAATTGCAAGGACATGGAAGCAAACCAAATGTCCAAAAACAGACAAATGGATGAAAAAGATGTGGTGTATATATACACAATGGAATAATACTCATGAATTAAAAATGACAAAGTTAATGATTTTATGATAACATGGATGTACCTAGAAGAAATCATATGAACAGAACCAAGTCAGAAAGAAAAAGACAGAATCCAAATGGTTTCACTAACACATGGCACATAGGAAAAAGAAACAAAAGCCGTGGAAGGAAAGTCAAAACAAGCTAAATAAAAAATTGAAGTTCACAACTTGGGGGAGGGGTGAGAGAGCGAACAATCAGGGAGAGGAGAGCTCTAGGAATTACAAAGATGTGAAATAATTATCTACATAATAAAGTATTTAATTAAAAAAAAGAAAAGACAAAGGTGATTAAAGTAAAAATACTGCATCATCTCTTAGGACTGGAAGAAGGGCTGAGTAAAGGGAGGTGCTTTGACAGGACAACATGGAGCTAGTGAGATGGGAGGCAAGGCAAAGGGTAATGGGGAGATTTCTGAAAGTCCCAAGATATCATCAGTTCTGGTGGAGACTCACTGGGGTAATGTCCGAGATGCAGCCACAAGGTTTAGAACTGTCTTACAGCCTGAGAGAGCTCAGATAACTCCTGGATTTCTGACTCCTTTCTATTCTCTACAACATCTCCTCAGTGTGGAATGTGAGAAATGGTTGAGAAATGGAACTTCAAATAAGAGAAACACCTCCTATCTCTCTAGCACCCTTTAGCACACTAGGGTGGGCAACAGCACATCTCTCACCTATAACCCAGGTTCCCCTATCCTCTTTGGAATGTCCCAAGAGAAATATAATTTATTAGTAATAACTTGCCTCCACAGGTAAATTCTCTTGTTGTCACACATCCCTACATCCTCCCTGCTGTATATCATGTATATCATGTACACTTTGTTACTTCCTCATTACATCATTGTAACATTTCCTTGCTGGGGTATATAAGGGACTTTATAACTTCATTAAAGTTAAACCTAGACAGGCTTCCCAAAAATCCCCATTCTGTAGGTTAGCCTCACAAATCGCTATCAATCTCTTCCATTTCATTTTCTTCTTCATTCCACACACAACTCCTAACACCCCAGGGAAAATGTCCCTGAGCACTTAAATTGCAAGCAAACACCTTACCATGGCCCTCAGGAACGCTTCAACAGCCCTGTCCAATTCCTAGCTGCCCCCAGACTCTGCCCCCAGGAGCACTGACTTCCTTGTGCTCTGCTACCCTGCTCCTTGATCCCTACCTCAAGGCCTCTGCATGGCAGTTGGATTTGTTGAAATGTTCTAGATCTTTACATGGTTTCTCCATTAGAGGTTAGGTCTCAGGCCCAAAGAGTCTTTCGTTCACTGCACCATCTTCCAAGTTTCTATTCACGCTCCTCACTCCTTGCTTGTCACTAACATTACCTTATTTGACTATATTCAGACTACTTCTATTTGAAAATTTCCTTGAGAACTTACTGTGTAACTGCTTACAACCTGCCTCTGCTCCACCAGAATCTAGTCACACAGCAATTTGGGGGGCCTGTGTGGTCTTGGTCACATCATCTCCTTGTACCTTATCTCCCAGTAAGTAGAACTATCTCCCAGTAAGTAGAACTATCTCCCAGTAAGTACCCACTCGCTGGGCAAGTGATTGGCAATCCTTACACAATTCTGGAATAAGCAGGCTCAGTGCAGATGTAAAAACGACAAAGATGAAGGCTTCCTTTTCTCTTGTGTTCTGGGCTCAGTGTGGATGGGCACCAGGGGCCGTAGGAATTCAGAGGCTTTTTGATTATGTGTGTGGAAGGCTCTAAAGTTGGTGATAGGTCTTTGTTACAAAGTGCCCTCTACCACTGTCTGTGGGAACTGGACCAGCCATTACAGAAAGCTGTGTGGTCCAGCCACTGGTCCAGCCACTGTGTGGCACACAAAACAGCACACAAAACACAAAACATGGATCTACTATATGATCTAGGAATTCCACTCCTAGGAATCTATCCGAAAGACACAAAAACACTAATTCAAAAGGAAACCGTTTACTGCAGCACTATTTACACAATAGCTAAGATATGGAAGCAACCCAAATGCCCCAAAACAGATGATCAAGAAACTATAGTATGTTTACACCATGAAATATTACTCTGATCAAAAACACACTCAGGACATTTGCAGCAACATGGATGGGGCTGGAAGGGATGATGCTAGTGGAAATTAGAAGGACGAAGGTAAATCTGGATGGTCCCCACCTATATGCGGAATATACATAAAGCTAACAAAAGCTAACAGAAGTCAAAAAAGTGAAAACTAACAAGCTGATTGTAACAAGTAAGACATCCAGCAAGGGAGGGGTCAGAGGAGAATGGCTAGATGGGGAGGAAGGAACACAAGAGAAGAACATGGGTGGTAGGAGAATGATGGGGACTACAGCAATGTAAAAACACTCATTTTTTCTCTTAAATAATAAAAACAACCTCAAAAATTTATTTGTTCAGTAAAAAAAAATTAAAAAGTAAAAGAAGAAAAACAAAACAAACAAACAAAAAACCCGGAAGTAACTCACTTTGTTCCTGTGAACAATTTTATGAATAAAGGGAACTGAAGGGAAAACATGTACTCAAATTCTGTGAGCTCCAGGACACCTCTTCTTTCTTTTGATGGGAAAAGGACTTCCTGCTTTTGAACAGTAGCTAAGTGCTTTGACAATGGCTCTCATGCTGGGAGAACAGGTGCTCAGAACCTCAAAGGATCTGGTCACAAATGAATAGTAATTTCAGATGGAGTTCATTGATTGCATCTCTGATGGGCTTGCTAAAAAACCTGAGAACCAAAAAGCACACAAACAATCTCAGAAATATCTAATGAATCCTCCTTCCAAGTTGCTCACTTTCCTTTGGAGAGAAATAAGGAAACACAAAGTTGTATGCACAAACTTGGGGAGCACCATTATCCCATGTTCAGTGGGTAGATGCAATGATATGACCAGGAGCACTGAGAACAAAACTCTCCTGAATTTTATCCAGGACTGGGATTCAGTGAAATCAGCTCCAGCCTTGGCCATTTTGGGGTCAGAGACTTATTACTCCTAAGAATTCATTTGCTTTAAAGCATACAGGATACAGGTGGAGCTGGCAGGGTCTGGAAGCTGCAAGTAGGGGAGAGGAGAGACCAAGAGAGTTGGGCGTGAATCCACTGCTTGTGTGAAAGAGCCCCAACTTGGTTCACAGCTTTGTGTGAAAGCTTCCTCTCTGGAAGTTTCTTCTGAGGCTTCATCCTGGACCCTGGTTCTTCACAGGTAGTATGAGCACAACCATGCCACCAACAACTCTGAGATAAAGGTATTTCTGAGAAAGAGTTTGAACACATGACAAGAGACACCCTGAAGTTTGCTTCCTTGATCTTATAAGAATCCACCTCATGCTGCTAAAAGAGACAGAAGAAGACATACGGAAATGGAAAAACATTCCCTGCTCATGGATTGGAAGAATTAACATCATCAAAATGGCCATCCTACCAAAAGCAATCAACAGATTCAGTGCAATCCCTATAAAAATCCCAATGACATTCTTCGAAGAGATAGAACAAAAATCACTGAAATTCATATGGAATAACAAAAGACCTTGAATATCAAAAAACCTCCTGACTAGAAAAAGAGAGAACAGGTATTACTATTCTCAACTTCAAATTATTCTCCAAAGCCACAATAATTAAAACAGCCTGGTACTTATACAAAAACAGATAATCAGACCAATGGAACAGTATTGAGTGTCCTGAAATAAAACCACACATATATAGTCAACTAATCTCTGACAAAGGAGTGAAAACCTTACATTGGAATAAGGACAGCCTCTTCAATAAATGGTGCTGGGAAAACTGGACCAAGACATTCAAAAAAATGAACCAAGACACCTCGCTCACACCATGTACAAAAACTAACTCAAAATGAATAGGAAGTAAGATCTGAAACCATAAAATACAGAGAGGAAAACTTGGGCAAAATCCTCCATGAGTTAAAATTCAGAAATCCATTTCTGGACACATCTACAGATGGCAAAAAAGTGAAGGAATACATAAACAGCTGGGACTACATCAAATTAAAAAGCTTCTGTACAGCAAAAGAGACAAACAGACAAAACAAAAAGAAACCCAACCGAGGGGGGAAATTTTCTGCCCTCCCTAGAAGTGATAAGGGTCTGATAGCAAAGATACACAAAGAACTCACACAATTAACAAAAGCAAAGCAAAAGCCCAGTTAAAAAATGGGGAGGAGCACTAGAAAGACACTTCTCCAAAGAGGAAATACAAATGGCCATCAGGTACATGAAAAAATGCTCAATGTCACTAGAAGTTAGGAAAATGCAAATCAAAACCACAATGAGATACCACCTTCCACCAGTAAGAATGGCCCACATCAGAAAAATGGGCAACAACAAGTGCTGGCGTGGATGTGGAGAGAAAGGAACACTTTTACACTGCTGGTGGGAATGCAAACTGGTCCAGCCAGTTTGCATAGAAAGCAGTGTGAAGGACCCTCAAACTAATGAAAATGGAACTACCATTTGACCCAGCAATTGCTTTTCTGGGAATCTACCCAAAGGAGACCTCCATACTTACACAAAAGGACACCTGTACTCAGTTTACTGTAGCACTAATTATAATTGCAAGGACATGGAAACAACCCAAATGTCTCAGATAGATGAATGGATGAAAAAGATGTGCTATATATATATATAGCGCACATATATATATATATACACAATGGAATATTATACATCAATTAAAAACGACAAATTCGAAGAATTTGTGATAACATGAATGTACCTAGAAGAAATCATATTAGCTTAAACAAGTCAGAAAGAAAAAGACAGAAACCAAATGATTTCACTAATATACGGGATATAGGCGAAACAAGCAAAAGGCCAGGAGGAAAAGTCAAAACAAGTTAATAACCAAGCTAAAGTACACAACTCGGGGTGGGGGGGGTGGAGATGGGAGGGATTGGTCAGGGAGGGGAGGTGGTGGGTGATCCCCAGGAAATACAAAGATGTTAAATATACATATAAATATATTTATAAATTAAAAAAAATTCACCTCAAACTTTTCTCCTTGTCCCTGAAACAGATTGACTCCCTGTAGGGTAAATGGATTATCAGGGTTTTTCATGCCTCTACGACCAGCACCTGTGCATTGCACCTCTCCCACAACTGTGTTAGCCTAGGCTGAGTGGGTGTACACATGTGTAAAATAAAAATGGTGAGTAGGAGCAGTAACGAGTAAGTTAGTTAGGCTTTTCCCTTCATTAGCCTATATATCCAGCTTCTGGGGTGTTGCCTCTTCCCCATGATTGTGCAGTCCAGTGGATGTGCACATGTGTGAATGTGCATACCTGGGCTTGGTAGAGAGGGGGCAAAGAGGTGCAGAGGACAAGAGCGAATACGCGCACATGCACGAGCACACACAAGAGAACACAGAGAGCCCAAAGAAAAACTGTGAAGATTCCTGGGGGTCTGGGAACTGGGGTGCTCACCTGCATCCCTCCCCATGATTGTGACCCCCCCAGCCCTGCCCTGTTTTGTGTTGCCCTACCTGAAGTGTCTGTGTAACTACTAAGCCAATGAAGAACCTAGGCAGATTGGTGAGCCTGATGTTTGCATGACAACAGGCATCTCAAATAAGCCCATTACCCCAAAAGCAGAAAGTCTTATAAATGCTTGAAGGAAGGAAAAAAGCAAAGATGCTATCAGAAAACCAGAGACATGTATTTTTTGAAGCTGCATTTTGCAACGATCAAAGAGAGTAAAAGAGTGGAAAGAAAATAAGGTTTGCTGTACACTAACCACAATGTTAAAGAGGCAGAGACCAGGGAGCTAATGACGTCTAACAGCTGCTCCCAGGCCTAGAGTCTCCCAGATATTGGCCACACGTTGAGCACCCTAATTCTAATTTCCCATGTTCCAAATGCAACCACAGTTTCAATTGAGGAGAGAAAAAAAATCACAAACGAATAAAATACACGGAGGGTATTTTATCCCCATCTCCCAAGAAGTGGCAACTCATACACATATGCTACCAGGAGAGCTGGGGAGAAATATGCTCCTTGGTTGAGTGTAGGGAGAAGAGTGCAGGCCATCCTCCTCTGCCTGTAAAAGCTGGTGCATGAGCTCTCTCACTGTCCCAAATGGTGCACACTCTGAAAAGGTTAATGACATTGTTTCTTTTTCACTTGGAAATTCCAACTCAGGTCCAGTCTTAAGGTTTCCATTTAAATGCAGAGTTTTATTTCCCCTGCAGGAAAGAGCATCTGGATCAGGAGGGCAGAAATGTCTTGTTCACATTAATAAACAGAGACTGGCCTGGAATAAAAAAGAGCAGACTAGAAAAGTGTTTATAAAAAAAAAAATAAACCAACCTGACAAAAATGTTCTTGGTTGACTTCTCTGCTTCTTCATTTTAAAACTGTAAACCGAGTTCCCACTGCCTGATAAAATTGCAATATGGAGAGGTGTCTTCTCAGAAATTCAGAGCACCTACAATAAAGATACCCTCATAGCATTGCAGCCTAGGGTCATCTGATAAAATACCACAGCTCTCTCAAGACCTGGGGTAGGTTGGGGAAAGAAGAGGGGAAGTGGAAGATCAAGAACAGAAAGAGTCAAATCACACCGTATTAAATGATGTGGTTTTCAACTTCTCTTTCCCAACTTTGCCAGTTGCAAACTCATGACTACCAGCAGTCTACGGAGTACCTAGATACCAGTTCCCAAAGACTGAGGTTGCCCTGAGAAGGGCAACACAATGACCCGGGATTCACTGTAGCTGAAGTCCTAGAAGAAGCTAACCATAATTTTCTCCATGAGTGACAACAGGAATAGTGACTCTGTATGAGTGTTGGCTGGGCTATTCAGTGAAGGAGAGCAGTTTTCAGTAACAATAGCTGCCCTGCAATGTCACTGATGAGTAACAGGTGGATGATCAAACTTTCAAATGGAAAAACAAAATCTTACAATGTATTTTAGCAACCCTACCAAGTTCCTAGATCAGAATCTCCTTGGTGGACTTTAGAATGTGTTAGGTAATAAGCTGGCTCTTCTTGAAAACAAACTCTTCTAATTTCTCATGACCAATCTGTACTCACTGTAGTCAGAAAGTATTTGCTGACCCATTTACATTCTCAGGACAAAAGTTCCAGAATCTTCCATGATTTATCTCCAGTTCCAGTTCATCCAGTTCATCAGACAAATCCTCTTGGCAACACCTCCAAAAATATTCCAAATCCAACAATCACTTATCTTTACCATTCAGAATTTAACTCATGCCTTATCACAGGCTCCCTCACTGAATTCTCTGCCACCATCTTGTCACTGTAAAGCCTTTTCGCCACAAAATAGTGGAGTGACACTCCAAAGTATAAATCAGATGTTACTCTACAGCTTACACTACAGCTATTCTACCCCTTTGCACCCAATTCCTCATTATGACCCTGAGGTGTCATGTGATTTGTCCCTGCCAGTGTTCTCGCTCAGTCATACCTCCTCTTTTTTTATGAGTTATGAAATTCAGTTTTTTTTCTGCCTCTCAAACATGTGATGCTTGTTCTTGTCTGACCATTCGCTACTCTAACCAGCTGGAACTTTTTTCAAAGTTTTTCATATGGAATTGCTTTAGGACACTGGGTTCCTTTAAGATACATCCTTTTAACCACACTCCCTAAAGCTTCCTTCCACCTTCCCCTCTAGTCATCTCCTATTCCATTACCCAATGTATTTTGTTCAAGGATCATTTCATTTTCTTAGTTGTTATTTGACCATTTACTGATTTACATGTCCTTTCTCTGTGTCCTCCCTACTGGTCTATGAGCTCTAGGAGAGCAGGAACTTTTCCTATCTTGTTTACCTTGGCATGGCTGGTAACTGCATGTAACAGGGAGTGAATGGATCCAAGAATGGAAGGTCCACATAAATCACTAATAGTTTCATGACCATGACTTAAGTTCTGCCCAAAGAGAGACCACTGTTTCAATTCACCTTGTTGTCGAGAAGCCTAGTGCAAAGGTGTAGCCTTTACCATGATCTGTGTCCCACCCTGGGCACCTATGAAACAGTTTCTAGTCTTTGTGATAGATTATGAGGCATAGTGAACTTGATCCCCCGGCTCACCCTGCCCCATATTGAGGTCACCATATCAGTTAGTCAGTCATTTATCATAGATTGAGTGCTTACTACATGCAGGCAATACTTCTGGTTCAGTGGATACACTGGGAAACCAGAAAAAGGCTGGGCTTTTGGCAAGCTTACAGTTTAACATCTCAATTCCCTCCAAGAAGAAGAGAGATTACCAATCTTTCTGTAGCCTCTGCAGGAATTTTATGGTAGCTGGGGATGCAAGTCGTCACTGAAATCCTTTTCCTACTGCTCCTGGTGTTGCTATATTTTTCCTCTGCTTTGTGAGTTTAGTAGACCAACCTTTTACAGTGTCCCATGGTGAGGCTGTCTATCTGCTAGGATGGCATGTTCCCTCTGCTCAGAGAGACTCAATTATGCAAAAACAGTGCCTGGAACCAGAGTCTTCATTTCAGTTGTGCCATTTTCTGCACAGAGTGGAATAGTGTAGTATATTCTCCCTCCACTAAACTGTCAACATTACCCAGAGGTATCATTCCTGGAAGTGCATCTGTAGGAAAACCAAAGTGATTCCATCTTACACCGATACCATCTTAGAGGCTGGTGACCAGTAACTGCCTTATCCTGGGAAGATGGCCAATTTCTCCATTGTTTCTTTCATATATATTAGCCTATACTCTAATTCATATGCAACCATATTAATCTTTGTAGAACAAAGACATGCATGACATCTGGTTTCATCAGTTTCTCACAAGAATGATCACACTTTCCCAAGCAGGGCATAAGAAGACTCCTGTTAGGGAACAGGGTATGAATCCTGCCTTGATCTTCTCTGGCTCCAGAGCAAGATATATCCACTGCCTTTACTAAACTCTAAGTGTGGTTAATGGACACATAAGTTTCATTCTTTGGACTCTAATAATTTGGGGGAACTTATTCATTCCTTCAGTTGCATAACTCTATAAAACAGGACTTGTTTTCCAACTTACTTTCTGTGATTCTTACCTCACTGAAATTTTATTCAGAGCATTTTATCTTTCTATCAAACTGTTCTTTACCCCAAACTGTATCATCTCTGTCTATGGATGTATGCATCTTTGTTGGATACCTGCTATTCCACTGGCCTCTGATGGTAATTTTTTACTGATATTTCTCCAGTGCCTAGAATAGTGCCTGATACATAATAGGCACTCATTAAACATTTATTAAATGAATGAATGAATGAACTTGCTGTCCAAAGAAGGAAGATAATATCCTCTCAGAATATAATCAATGGATTATGGCCTTGGCTTTAAATTCACAGAGGTTGATACAAAGAAAATCGCAGTAATTTTGGATGGAATGACTCAGAGGGATGGAGGAATGTACTAGTTTACAAAATATCTAGGCAATATGAGTATGAAATAACCAATTGGAAAAAGGACAAGAATTTGAACAGACTCTCAAACAAAGATATATGAATATCAACTAAAGACATGAGAAGACAGATGATCAGCATTATGACCAAGGGAAATATATATATTAAAACCACAAGAAAGTGACACTCAGACTCATGGAAATGGCTCAAATCAAACCAAAATAAAACAAAACTGATAATCTCAAGTGCTGGCAATCACGCAAAACAGCTGCAAGCTCACATACTGCTAGTGAGAATGCAAGTGATTCCAGAATGCTAAGAAACTATTAGCAGTTTCTTACACACAGACCCATTGAATAATCCAGCACACCCCCCATGTTGTTTACTCAAAAGAAATGATAGTGTATCTCCTCACAAAGCTCTGTGACAGATCCGTGCTTTTTATCATTTGTTTTACAGGAGCTCAGAGGAAGCAACCATGGAGGCAGCAGGTGATACTGAAAGGCTCTGTTCTGTATCATTTATCTGTGTTGTATGATAAACAGCAATATATCTAGAGTGCAACTGACCACATCTTATCTCTGAGGAGAAGGAGCAGGTGGGTGGGTGGTTTTTGATGAAACTAAGCTGAATGGGTAACTGTGGTTCCTTTGCACAGTGATAGGTTCAGGTAAGGTTGGGTGACCGGAGTCGGTCGTGAGAATTTGGTTTGATGACATTATGTGAGAGATGAAGAAGGGCTGTATGGGTAAATGTTATCTTTTTCTTTCTTGGTCAATGTGGTATGTACAAATAAGGCTTGAAACTTCTGAGTCTTTTTTTTTCTTCTCATATTGAAGGAAAACTAGCTGGAAGAAGGATTCAGAGAAGATAAGTGATAGGGGAAGCACAGAAAATGAAGCTGAAGCCCTGATCAAACCATCCCTGTTATCCATTTCCTTTATTTTTGAAAGATGTAAATAATGTTCCTTGACCTAAGGAGCTGGTTAGAATTGGGGGCTTTAGTTATATAAAACTGAAAATCTCTCATCTATTCTAGATGTGGGTTCCCAAGTGGATCTGATTTCAGATAATTTCAAGTAGTTAGAGTAAGTCAGAAACTAATGCTGTGAGCCAAAGTCAAGCAACACAGAGATCTAGGATGAGTATGCAGATACTATTGAGATGAAGCAGAATAGAGCTGGCTAGGTGAATCACAATGCAACTCTGGGCTGCAAACACTGTCAGGAAAGATTAGGTGTGAGGTCCTGTCAGGACCTGGTCTTATGAGAGGAGAAGGGAAATGGTCAGGGAAGAGAAACAACCAGGGAGAGAGCCTTTGGTAGACAGTAAGTTATAGGACTGGTGTCTCGTGGGGCTGTTGTTTATGATGCCTGGACCAAATGCCCAAGGAGAACTGCCTCTGGCCCAAAGCCAAGCTTGGTCTAAGAATTTGAGCAGCACTGAGTAGTTGATGGGGTCTCACCAGGTACAGCTGCTCTTATGTTTTCAGCTGGTGTGAGTCTAGGGCTGGGAATCTGCCTTCAAACAAGGTCCTCCTCAGGCAGGCAGCTTGCAGATAGCATTGGGAAAAAGTCTGTTTTACTGGAACGTGATTGAATGAGTGGCTGCTCCAACTTTGACCTTGGTGTCCTGAATCACAGAATCTTCTTCTCTTTCTGGATCAAATATTAAAGCATTTTATACCACACACAGGACCTATGACTATAACTGACCCTTTGATTTTTCAAGAAAGGGAACTCACCATCATCTCCGTCCCTAGGGTAGATGTGGTTTGTGGTTTTCCCTAGCCTCATCCCTCAGCCTCTTGGGGAACCTGGATGCTTCTAAGAAATGGAAGCCAATATACGAACTGTTATACTTTGTCTGGGAAAGAAGCTAGAAAGCAAGATATACAGGGTAATCTGGGATGTTCTGTGAGTCTTTCACTATGTTTATTATCCTGAATCCTCCTTCTGCCAGAAAGGGAAGTCCAGCGCTGATGGTGCTATCAGGTTAGGAGAGAGCTTCTATCTGAGCACTGGCTGGGCTGAGGACTTCAATCATCCACCTTAGGTAACCACGAGAGCATGCTGATGTTTTCATTTTTTGCATTGCCCCAGGCTCCGACACTCCACATTTCTAAAGAACACATAAAAGCTAGATCTAATCATAAGAATGCAATGAAAACATCTGGAGAGTTTTAAAGCATAGGATTCCCAAGAGGGAAGAGAATGGATTTTACAGTTAGCAGTTGTGGGCTCAGATCCTGGTTTAACTACCTTAGGGTAGTCCTCCTGCCTTCGGATGCCCATTTCCTGGTCTGATACCAAGGATGTGATGTAAGCTGCAAATATTTGTTTACTTCTATCAATATTTTAAAGCATCTATTGTGGTGCCTGCACACTGAAGATGCTTAATAAATAGCTGATGTATATATATATATATATATATATATATATATATATATATATATATATATATATATAATTTCCATTTGTTTTTTCTTATATTCTTCCATTTCTCTGCTGAAATTGCCCATCCATTCATTTATTCATGCCATAATTCTCTATTTAAGATAGAAATTTTAAATTCCTCTCTGCTACTTTTTATATCTGAGTCATCTCTGGTTTGCTTCTGCTGGGGCTTCTCCTTGGTTATGAGTTCTAGTCCTGCCTCTCCATAGGTTTTGTGCTTAGTACTGCATCCTGGAAATTATATATAGAAGGAAAGTGAGACATGAAGAATAATTTTTCCTTCAGCAATTCTGAGTCCTTCTGTTACCTGTTGGCTAAATTGAGGGAGCAGTTATTCAGATTTCAGCCAGGATTCATGCATCCGAAATTAGACTGCAGCTCATGCAGGGTCAGCCCAGCTCCCAGAACCTAGCTTCCAAGAAGTGTCCACTTCTCATTTTTCTTTTCAACTGATTATGTCTACTATATTTTTCCATATCATTGTACACCCCAAAGCTTTCTCACCCCCATATCACCTATGAATTATTTTGATCACTTGTGCTCATCTTTCTCCTGGTTTTGCCCTCTCTTCCTCTCCCTCCCTTCCCGTATGCTTTAGTTCTGTTGTCAGTTGGCTAGTTTTAATTTTTTCTTATTTTTTTATTTGATTTCTCTATATCCTGCATATAAGTGAAACCATCCAGTATTTATCTTTTTCTTTCTGGTTGATTTCTGCTAGCATGATTCCTTCTAGTCCCATCCATGTTGCTGCAAATAACAAGTTTTTCTTTTTTGATCATTTTTTATCAAGATGGGATTTAGGACTCCATGCCACCTGTTTAGACACCTCAGCTTCAGGTTTAAGGAAATGTGGGAGCTGGGGCAGAAGGAATGATTTCTTTCCCCTCAGTTCTGTTTTTGTCAACAAATTTGTGGTAAAATGAAGAGAATTGCTGCATGGCATGTGTTACTATGACACCTGATAATGTTCCAGACTTCAGCATACCCCAACCACCCTACCATCACCAGTAGCTCAGCTGGCTCTGTCTCCACCCAGCTAAGCTCTGGGTCTTGTGCAATTTTCAGCTTTCCTTGCCTTGGACCCTACCAGGGCTCACATTTAGGTAGTAAATCAGTTCCTCAACCTGTATTAGCTCCACTGCTCTTTGATAGGCCCATATGTAGTATGACTTTTATAGCATCCAGACTTTTCTGCTATTCCCTTAGGAGGTAGGGGCTTCTGTGTTCTAATTAGAAGCAGAAAGTGCCTAGAAAGGTAGCTGCTATTTTTAACATTAGAGGAAGTTCCTTCAATGCAAGATGTTCTGGCCCTGAACTGTTAATAGGCACCTGGTGCTAATGCTTGTGTCCGGGGTACCTGGACGTGAGACCTACCAGGTGGTTAACATTTAAAGGCTCAGTCTTGAATTTACAGCAAATGCCCACTTAAATGTCTCCTCCTTTGAATTCAATTACTTCCAACAGTCAGCCTCTATGTCTCCTTGGTTTTTTTCTGTGCCTCCCAGAGTCCACTCTGCCTGCACTGGACAAGCTGTACTGTCAGTGAATTAGGGTTTTCTGGGAACCATCCTGAACCAATGACTGGTGGAAGCTGTGGGTGAGACAACTGAGAGGTCTGTGTTCCGCACCGTCTCCCAGACCCCCCAGCAGTAGATCCCAGCTGCCCACAATGGTGCTGGTTTGCTAGCAAACTTGGCTGGTTTCTCTTTCCTGACTTGCTTCCCCACTTGCCCAGTTGCAAGTTTTAGGATCGCTTTTCAGATGAACTAACAGTACTCGAGTCAGGGCCTAGGTCTTCTGGGGAAAACAATCGAAGGCAGGTTCAGTTCAGGGTATTAGTTGAAGAAACTCAGCCAGGATTTGATGGACTTTGCCTAAGAACATTAAGCATTTTCGAGAATGCCAGGAGAGCTGGATGTGGGAGCTCTTTACTATAAACTGGAGCCATCTGCCGGACTGTCATACTGGAATATGAAAGTTCTAACCCGGGAGGCAGTTAAGTTGTTTACTCTCTTATTTGTGGTTATGTCTTTAATGTTTAACATACTTTAGATGCAAGATTTAAATTCATAAGCACCTTGTTTTACCAAATTGGCATGAAGTTTTCCCAATATAAGAAGTGAAATTCATTAGTGTATTGCACCAAGAGATTGTTGTGTCCTTTTGTTGCTATTTACTATTTTTGGTTTTTAAATAATAATTAAAAAAAAAACACTCTAGGACCTAAACCCTGTCAATGTCTTGAGGGGAAGCCAAGAACCGCTCTATAAGCCACTTTTTAAGAAGCAATTTCCTTCTTGTCCCATAAAACTCCCCAAAGCACCTTAGGCGAACACCAAAGCGCAGGGTATATTTGCAAACTGCAAATACAGCAGACATTTAATTACATCGAATTCATCAAAACCCTAATTGAGACAGGAACTCAAACCTTACAGCTTAATTACTTTAATTTCAGAAGGGTAACAGACTTGGTCACAAGCAGCCCTTCATGATGGAACACATTAGGGACAGGCCCACAGGCACTCACTGGTAATTCTCCCAGCCGAATGAAAGTGCAGAGCAACATAAATAACTCATGATTGGATTTATTAATCAGTTCAATTCCCAGTATCCACCCTTTGCTGTGACATGCCACCGTACCAGCTCACCGCGCAGCAGGGCTTCTCCACGTGAGGCTGCATTCATTTCTTACTGATTTTCCTTCTCCTCCCACTGGTCAGACCGTGAAGAGGTAAGGACCAATCTTCTGATATCTGTCTTCAATTGCCATTCTCTTATTTTGATTTTCATTTAGAAGATTTTCTTCTTGTCTGTCCCTTCCATCCCCACCGGCATCCGGTGGCTGTCCCATTAGTTGGTAAGTTCTACCAACTGATTGGTCAAAGTCTTAAAGTGACCTAGAGTGGAACTTGGAAATAAGGACCCCAGGGACAATTATTCTTTTGACAACTGATAATGGTGTCTTAACTTCTATTGAGCATTTACTGTGTGGACCAAGAGTTTTATAAGAGGTGAAAAAAATTGAACAAATTTTATAAATGTTGAACAAGATGGGGACAGTAGGTATGCTTGAACCCATTCTACAGAATGAGAAAATTGAGGTTTAAAGAGGCAGAGCAAGTTTGCACAGCTAGCAAATGGCAGAGACAGGATTCACACGCAGACATCAGATTCCTGGACTTGTGTCTTTTCTAAAACATTGGTTTGCTTCCTTTGTAAAGATTTCAGGTGTACTACAAAGTCCTAAAAAGAGAGCTGGATAGCCCTGGAACTCTGTACATATTAGGAACATATTGCACAGGGCAAGGAAGGGTTGTCAAAATCACCACACGGGCTACTTCGAATAACACTGAGCTTGGTATTTCTTTCCAAGACCCTGCAGGATTGTGAGATGAACTTGGCAAAGACCTTCCAAATGGGGTATAGTGATACTTGTTAAAGTTCAAAAAGCAATTTCTTTTTATGCAGGAGTTTTAACCAAGTCAGTGATTAACTGCACTGCCAATAAATTATGAAACACAGGGTGGGACTCAAAAAATAAATTATGAAACATAAATGCATCCAAGCCATTTCATATGCAATTAGTTGCATGGTATTTACTAGACACTTCCCAGTCATTTATTTCTTTATATTATTTCTTCCCTGTGGGCTTGCTTTTGAATCAAGCTTTAGGTACAAATGACTAATGAGCTAATGACAGCACTAATAGCAGCCAGGCTAATAATCATACTGTTAATGGTGACAATACTAATTAAGAGAGTGCTAACAGCAGCTGGCTATTCAGTACGATGTGACTACTCATCTCTGAAGGCAATATGAATATATCCAACAAAGATGAGGACCGATGAAATGCAAATGGCACCAAAGGCAAGATTGGAAACTAATTTTTTTGGGTATTATTAATATTTATAGGAATTCTTAAAAAAAAAAAACCCATCATATTGTGGGTCCACAAAATCTAAGATAAGAGCTAATGGACCAAAGGGGTGAGAAAAAAAGTTCAGTTGAGCTAGTTGGGCAGAACTGCATTGTCACTTATCACAACAGCTGTGTTGGAACTCTATTTAGCAGGGGCTGTCTCTGGGCGCTACTATTCTACGTGATATCAGCTTGCCTATTGCCTGTCTCCCAGGAGCAATGAGCCCTCTAGGCAACCCAGCAAAATCAACCAGCATGGATATGATGGAAGCAAAAAGTGGGCAGTAGAGAACAGTCCACTCTGCACTGGAAATGCTATAATCTGCCTTAGGGATGAAGAGCATTTATGGCCCTGACTGGCTAACTGTAAGTAGGAAGAGCCTGGGAAAACACACAGGAAAAGGTTCACAGGAGCTTTCTGTAGTCCTTCAAACCAATCAGTTGTTTCTGCAATTCACAGAGTGAGAGAGCTGGTTGAAATTATCAGGTTCCTTAACATTGCATGCAGAATACCTTCAAAGGGCTTCTAGAAGTTGTTTTTCCTATAAAATACTCAGAGTTCTGGGTGTTTTTATCTGAATAAAATTTCTACAAAGAAACTAGGACATTAGACCCAGCAGGATGGTTGCAAACCTTCAGGAACTGCTGTAACACCGAGGCTGAGCAGTAGCCTCACACTTTGGTGACTTCCAAAAACAAACACCAGAGATCTTGAAGGATACAGGCCTCACAACATGCCTGGCAGTGGAAAGATCTCCATAAAAAGAATGCAGACTTGTAAACCTCTTGTGACCATCCCCAAGTTAAGTTTCAAATGTGAGTATGTAAATTAAGAGTTGATCTTTATAGGAAAAGAAACCCTGGATTCTGAATGATGATGAATGAAAATTATTTTCAGCTAGGGGAAAAAAAAAACACCAAGAACCTGGATCTTTTCCTCTCTTTGTTTCTCAAGTTACTGTGTTTTCATCAAGGCAAAACCGGACCTATATTGTCTTAGGTCATTCCAGTTTAGATCAGTAAGATATTAAAATGAGTGTGGCAACTTCAGTTTGGAGCCTAAAGCTTTAGACAGATTCATTATTACACAGACCTGGGAATTAATATTCCAGTGTGGAGACCAAGTGATGGTGCCTAACAGTTTCCAGCCTCCTTGGGTGTAAGACTTCACATTGCTATGCCCCAAACCCATCAACTCCAGGCTGGTGTGTTTCTATAGCACAGATGTTGTCTGACCGACATGCTAGTCTTCCTTAGGGACTGTGTTGCCATAAATCTTACCTGCCCTGCAAAGAGCCCGCAGACCCCGATGATGCACAGAATATTGAACACCGCTGAGCCCACGATGGTTCCAACTCCCACGTCACCCTTGGTGATGAAGACTCCTGAAACACAGAACCAGTATCAGCCTGGTTTTCAGGATCAGCTGTCTTCCAAGGTGGGGGAGTTTCTAAAGGTTAGTTAGACTGCTCTGGGCATGTACAAAAAATAGCTGAGGATTGGACAGAACCTTCTAGTCTTCATCAGGGACACTGTCTCATCGAAGCATCAGCATTGAGTCTGGGACACATATATGCAAAGCAAAAGCATCACTTTAATAAAATCAAAATAGCCACTGTGGTAGCGAGGTGGGAAGCTGATGTTCTGTTCCTCAGGAAGCTGATGTTCTGTTCTTCATGATTCTCATCTGCTGCTAGACAACCCACAGGAAGGCCATCTGTTCCCAGAGCCCCTGTCCTTCAGAGCATTCCAGGTTGTCACTTACCTATGACAGATGTAAACAGCTCGGGGGCTGAACTGCCTGCTGCCATGAATGTGGCTCCTGCCACATCTTCACTGAGGTGCAGGCGCTACACAGGGGCAAGAACAAAGCAAAAATGAGTCAGGTTCCTCCAGAGAGGTGATATGACTCCTGAGGGTTCACTCTCAGCTTTCTCCTCTTTCTTCACTCCCCCAGCCCTGCTGGACCAGAGTTCCTTTCATAACCCGCTGAGGAGTAGAATAGAGGAGGGGGCTTCCAGTCTTTGTTAAAGAATCTTGATAAGATCCAGGAGTCCCCAACCCAAATGCCCTGAACTCCATATGTACAATTTGAAGGAGTTGAATGGGCAGGTGTGAGGACCAATTCCTCACCCAGTGGCATTCACCTCCTTTCTAAAGGCAACACCACTCACTTCATTCTCTGCTGCCAAATGTTTTTATTTTTAATGATGTCAACATTCACATTTTTAATATCCATGTTTTTCTTTAAATACTATTTGATAGTATTTTTTAAAGGAAATACTATTTACTCTTAGACTGAGTCAGGGTTGTGGTGACCAATTTTTCAGCCTTAATTCTAGGCGACGATGAAGATTTTGAGGGTGGACGCATCACTCTTCTGGAGTTCAACTGAAATCCTGGGGTGGAGGAAGGGGGTTGAATCTAATAAAAAGTGATGATGAGCCCTGCCAAAGGGAATCTACACAATGAACTTATCAGGTTGCCTGACTTGTTAATCCAAAGGTGATTTTCAAGAAGAAAAGACAATTCACACATGGTAACATGCTTAGAAGATTTAGCTTTTCTGCATTCAATATGGTTTAAAAAAGTGTGTGGGGGGGGGAGGCTAAATGTCAGTAAATAACCAATTCCTTGCTGGTGCCCCTGCTGAGATGTTAGTCTTGAATGACACTGTGACAAGGGCTACTGCACTTCCCTGCTCAGCCGTGGAGGGGCAGCATGGTCTTGGCATAGCCGCTGGCTCCACTGGACGAGTCACAGGCTGAGGGGAAACCCTAACTTATGATTTTGATCTGAAACGTCACACAGCATGTGGAGAAGGTCCTAAAATGGAGGTGCTGAAAGGTGTGACTCTGAGTGCCACCCCAACCTTCAGTCTCACAGGGGCAGGGTTTCCAGAGGACGGTAGCTTAATACAGAGCTTGGGTGGTTTGCCAAGACCTGCCATGAACCTCAAACCTTGCACCACCTTGTCATCTCCAGTCTGGACTCCCCAGTGGGCATCTGTGTGGAATCCACATTGAAGGTTCATCTCTTGTTCCTCTCATTCATCTTTTCCTTCATCCATTGTTTCTCTGTTTCCTTAAGTCACTTTTTCCTTCACCCCAAATTCACGCCGATCCTGGCCACATCTCAGAGGATGTTTAAAATCACCAGTTAGGGAGTTTTCTTGCCTCGGGCTTCTGTCTACCAGAACATGGTTGTGAGAAACCTTCCCAGCTCCCTCCTGAGCATGATTATCTCCTGACATCTTCAGGGAACCCCCCATGCTGATTCCAGTCCCAGGTTCTCTACCTTGGCTCTATTCTTGTGCCTCTTCTCTGAAGGAAAATCCTTCCTTGAAATGTGTTGCTACTGAGCCCTTCTTTCCAAGATCTGTGCCAGTCCATCTTCTGCATGGGCCCTTCCCAGATGCCCTCGCAGAATCTGCTTCTCTCTTCCAGCTTCCCAGTACTTCACCCAATCCAGTGCTCAGTATTTACAGTGAGTTGGATAGATAGTGTTCTGTGCTCCAGCAGCATGTTGCCCCTTATCAAAATGTTCCTCTGATGCTGTGGGAAGCTCTGCATGTCCCCCAAAGCCTGTCTATCCTCCCCTTCTTACTTTATTCTTTCTGTGCAAGCCTTTTCTTGAGACCAGGAGATCACCTTGCTTTTACTCATGTTCTTGAAATGCCTCTCTCCTTGCTCTGCCTCAACCCAGCCAGGTCAGTCTGCCAGCCTCACAGAGTTTCTCAACACCCCTGAACACTTCTGTCCCACAACTTGCAAAGAGGCCTCCTGGCTGCTCAAAGTCTAGAGACTTCCATGTCACACAAGGGAAACCAAGGTCCACGTAGGTGGAAGGGCTGGCATAGGGCATGTACTTTGCAGACACGAGGTCCAACTAGTTTGCAGTCTTGCTCTCCAGGTCTTCTCCCTCCTATTTTTGACCTCTTCCCCTCCCCTCCCCGCTCCACTTTCCACCCTGGTTTCCAATTTTAGGATATTTGAAACTGAGAACTTCCCTCCCTGAGCTGTGACTTATTGAACAATCTGGATTTCTCTCACAAGCCATCTTTCACAACGTTGGAAACAGCACCCTACTGGATTCTCTGCCCATCTCCAGCTCTATCCACCAGCAACTTGAGATACACAACAGCAAATCACAAAAGGTGGAGAGGGAAAGCACAGGCAGGAACTGTGTCATCAACAAGAAGCCCTCTGCCACCGTGGGTGTCACTGTGACCCTCGTATCCTGTGGAAGAGTGAAACTCCAGCGAAAATGGGTCACACATCTCTTAGAAGATGTGGATACACTGGCTCCCCAGATACATGTCAATTCGGTCTTCACCTTGCCCATCACTCACAGGCATAGTTCCGATGCTGGAGCACAAAGAGCCATGCCATCTTCAAAGGACCCCTACTCTTGTTTCAATAATCTTGCACATCAGACCTAACCTGAGGGGTGGGAGTAGGGAAAACTCAGGGGCCATGTGGTCCTTCTATTCCACCCTTACCTGGCTATGTGACCTGGGCAAGGTGCTCTACTTTCCTGAGTCCTGGTCTCCATATGCATAAATAGGAAATAATATCAGTTACCTGGTATGGGTCTTGGGGCAGTTAAAGAGATATTTGGCATATTCACCTCATACTTGGCTAACTCAGCCAAGTTCTAGCATATCAGGTACCCAATAAAAGTAACATTTCCTCCACAATAGACATTTTCTTTCCTTTTTCCTTTTCTTCCCTTCTCTCTCTAATACACCTTTAAAAACACTCACCCAGCCTTCTTCTGAGATTTTTATGTTCTCTAGTTTCTTCTACAAGGGTGTGGGCTTACAGCCAATACAGTTTCCCTAGTTGGGTTAAGCATATTCTGACAATTGTATGTACATTTCTAGAACATGGTCTCAGCTTAGTTATTTTAAAAAGTTGTATGGGAAAGAGAGACTAGTTTGCTTTATGTGAAGAACTAACTGCCACGTGGTGGTATTTCAGATGTCACAAAAAAGGGGTTCCCATACTTCTTTGACTTCCTCATCTGATATCCCATTCTTGGTGTGAATCACTTTGGATAAAGGGCTTCCAGTCCTGTGCATACTGTCTACCTCACCCATCACTACACTCACCTTTCTTCTCCTTCTGCATCTTTGCAAAGGAACTTATTCCCTGGCCTCCTTTGGGTTATTATGGAATGACTAAATTTTTATTAAGTACAAACAATCTAACAGACTTCCAAGATGCAGAAGCAACTGCTTAAATCAGTGGTTTTCAGACCCAAAACTTTAGTATCACCCCCAGACCTTATTCAAAACGCAACTGCTATTCCAGGATGCCTCCCAAGACTCAGTGAACGAGACACCCAGTGTGGGGGGGGGCAGGAGGTGGAGGAGGGGAAGGAGGACAAAATTTGAGAGTTACATAAAGAAAACTGAGTTCCAAATGCAAGGTGTGTCTGGAAGAGATCCCTTTTGAAAACAAGGTACTGAATTAAAAATAAAATAAAGTGGATCGCTTCCAGATAAATGAAACTACATTTCCAAACAGACAAAGAGATGAAAGAGGCAAGAGAATGAAAGAGTCATAGGTATGCTGAATATTTCTGATGAAAGGCATTGAACTTGGTATTCAGCCTGGTGTTCCCTGGGCTGATTCCTAACAGAGTCCTTTTCCTGGTCTCTGCAGCCAAATCTTTCATCTCACCTTTCAGGCCTCTGTTAGGAACATTTCTGTACATGTACAGAAAGAGGATGATGGGGTGTGTGGCAGAAGGAGCCTCACTCTGCAAGGATTGAAGGAGGTTTATTAAGAGCGGGAAGAAACAGAGCAGAGGAAAATGGAGGATGTGAAAGAAAGAAAGCAGAATTTAAAAGAGAAAAATTGGGAAACAGAACATAAACAGCATCATGAGTTACAGCCTAATGGAGCAGGTAGAGCTGGTTGTGTGTGTTAAAACTGATTATGAACTGGCATCCTGAGGTTGTAAGCAGACTGATGGGACTATTGTGCTGTTTTTACCCTTCACTCTGAAGCATGTCGATGCCTGGTGTTACCACCTTGGGTGGCATGGAAGCCTCTCCAGGCCTTGGCAGAGGAAGCTGGAGAAATACCAAGGTCCAGCTCAGACATGGAAAAAATGAGGCACATACCTCACAGATCTTTTCCAAGGAGGGAACGAAGAAGTCATCACAGACAATGGCCAGTGCGTAGAACATGTACATGGCCTGGAAGAGAGGAGAGGAGAAGGGTTAAAGTCATTCTCAGGGTAAGGGTACACCACCTCAAGATGAGGGTGTATCTGCAGTGAGGGTATGTCACCCTCTGCTCCAGTGACATCTCTGTCTTCACAAAATCAACTTTTCCCACAGAGTAAGCACAGAGTTCTTGTCATGCTTGCAAGGGCTTATGGGACATTGTCTATCCTCACTGACTACATTGCCTACCACTCTCCCTCTTGTCCACCTCCATGTTCTCCAAATATGCCTAAGATGGCTGCCTCAGGGCTTCTGCACTTGCTATTTCCTCTGCTCAGAAAGCATTTTGGCTTACTCTATCCTTCAGGTTCCTGGTTCAATATCAACATAAACAAGAGGTCTTGGGCTGCCCTTTCTCCCATACTATTACCCGTATCCTATTTTTTTTCATGATGTATTACATGTTATATTAAATTAATTAATTTGTTCTCTATCTTCCACACTGGAAGTCCCTAACAAAATGATTATATCTATCTCATTTACTCTTGGCACTGAGCACAGGACCTAGCGCATAGTAGGTGTTTGATAGATATTTGGAATAAAGGAATACTTTCAACTATTTACTCTCTCATGCTTCTGCAATGTTGCTTCCTCGTCAGCAATGACGAGATTTTCTGGAATTTTACTGTGTTCATAGATGACTTTTCCACCTTATCCAATTGCATGTTTCCATGCTAATGACATTTTATTTGAATCCCATTATTTGTTGACCATCCATAATACACCCTCTACTTCTTCTTAAGGGGATCCCACTTTTATTCAAATATCCATCATTCCTCATGCATAAGATGATCATACCCTTTCCTCCTGGAGCAGATAGTTGTTGGCCACTCACTATGCAGTATTGGCTGTTGTGATGGCTGCTGGTTCGGGGATAAGCACATGACCTAGGCTGGCCCCACCAGTCCCTGCCAAAGGGAGCCAGTCTCTTCTAGTGCTGTCTGGGGACAAGGAAGCTGGAAACACCGACTATCATTGATAACATTATAGAGGGAAATCTGACCTGAGATATATTAGGTTCTGAATCTACACAGTGATACTACTGAATCATTGATCATGGGGTGCCAGAGCCCATTCTGAACTTTAAAACAGCATTGGCAAACAGGTCAATTGGATTTGGCATTTCCTTGTTACCTGTAGCCCAACCCTTCTAATGATTGTTCATTCTTTAAGTTCCCGTATCCACAAAGTGACATTCCAATCAAATTTTGACCTCCCCCCAAAATTTTTTCTTTGAATACCACTGTAACAGAGGGACCTTCAGTCACACATCCCCTACCTCTCTCACCTAGGGTACAGGTAATGACCTAACTTAGCCACCAAAACACTGGTGTTTGGGTAAAAGGCATGTAATATGCTACACAAAAGTAACAGAGAAGCTGGGAGGAACGGCTCTCCTTATGAGATACTTATGAGATATAAACATAACTAAAGTCTGGAGCTGTAGGAGATAGCTGATGTAAAGAGATAGCTTGTCTGAGAATGAGCTCACAAAGTAAGAGGTTGAGTCAGAGAGGGCGACAGACAGATGCACACACAAATTCAACGACACCTGACACCTTGTGAACTTTGGATCCAGCTCGGTCTGAAACCAAAGTGGATTTTACAATTTCATGAGCTGATAATATGTCTTTACACTCAAGTCAATTTCTGTCACTTGCAACTGTCCTTTCTGAAGCCTGCAATCACCCATGCATGAAATGAGTTCCCCGGCTCTTGACTCCTAGCTGCTGCAGCAGTCATTCCACTACCTTTATCATCTTGTTTTCTTATTCACATGTGTGTGCTTGGGCTCTTCAACCACATCATAAGATTCTGAAGTGAATCTTTATACTTGAGTCTGTGGAAATAGCAGACATGTGCATAAAAAAACCAGGTGCACCAGGGATATTTATTGCAAAATTATTATAATAAATTATCAAAACCTAAGAAAATGTACCTTAGAGGGGAAAATTATGTAAAGCCATATTTTGTGATAAGGAAAGGTATTTGTAATGCAGTACTAATAGAAAAATGTTAGAAAACAGTGTGCACAATCTTTTTTTAAGCAAATTACCTATGTATATGAGTATACACACATGCATACTTATATATTAGCATATTAGGGTTTGTAAAGCTATGAATCAAAATAGTTTCTTCCATCTCTGGTATGACTGAGTATATTTCATAATTCTTGTCCATATTTTCTGATTTTTCCATCTTGAATTTGTATTTCTTTCTGTGATCTTTGCGTGTCTTGAGAGGTTTTAGAGATGTGGACTCTGTCTTAACATTAATCTCTGAGAAGCCTGCAATACTTAACATGCAGAGAAAGCAACAAAAATAACTTTCTATTGATTGGTATTCATAATCTACACAAAACTATTTGCCTGTGAGTCTTATTTCAGGGAAAATGTAAATTAAAAAAGTTTAATGTTCTCCTTTACAGCTTTTTGGATGAGTCAGAATATACATCCATTAGTTGCTATGGATTCAAATCCTCTCTGCCCTATGCCTTGGCTCATTAGTGACATGTAGATGTGATCATTATCTTTGAAAGGACATCTAAATGCAGCAATTGGGATTCACAGTTGCACCTTTATGTACTCACCAAGATCTAAATAAGATGTCCAGAGCTGACACACTCAACTGAAAACAGCTAATGACATTTCGAAGTCTATAAGCCATCTTTCTGAAAACATGTTCCAATATTACATATTGATCCTCTTTCAAGGCAAGAAACTCTATTTAACACACTGCAATGTTTGGAATGGATGAGAAATGAATAGATCTGCTAGGTGCTCATATTTTCAAGCATGATGGCTACTGAAAACCATGTTAGTTTCTTTGCACAAGAAGTGAGGTGGGGTCTCCCACCCTTAATAAGATACCTGTGTCAAGGCATCACTGGGCACCCAGGAGTTCGTTTCTCCTGGCATCTGAGGGTGGACCTGCCACTTTACTTGCCAGAAATTCATCCTAACTTTCTGCTTGCTGCCCACTGGAAATTGGTTCCTGCTGGGAAAACAAAACAAGATACTGATGTGGGGATTGATGGGGGTGGGAGCACTGGGCACATGTGAAAAAAGGGGATGGGAGAATTCTGTACCTTCAGCTCAATTTTTTGTGAACACTCTGAAAAGATCTACTGCTACTTATAAGAAAATAGACAAAACCAGTACAGAACAAAGAAACAAAACAAATATATAAAGTCAAATTTTAACATGCAGAAAGCCTACTGGAAGTGTAATAATGAGAGTAATTTTGATACAACTGACCCAAATACTTAGAGCAAGGGGTTTAATTTGATCATCCCCACAGTTCCAAATGCTATAATAATAACATTGATGATGACAACACTACTATGACCATTAACAATTTGCCATATTTATGGAACCAAGAATTGAAGCAAGTTCTAGATATGCTACAAGCACTACTTTTATTTTTCTAATTCCTCTCGGAGGCAAGGACTTGCCAGCTCCATTTCTCAGAAAATCTAGTCCAAAACTTATTCAAGGTGACATAGTTAGCAAATGGCAGAGATTGGATAGGACCTTGTAACTCTCTGAGTCTCCCATGGAGCTCGGCTTCCTCTCTGTACAGAGGTCATTTCTGATTCCTTAATCCAATTTTATTTACCTATTTCCAGGTCTCCTACCAATAATCTGTCTTCTCCAACCACGTAGAGATAAAGAACAGTATCAGAATCCCAGTCACTTGCACCTGCATTCTTCTACAAGAGCTGCCGCTGATGTTCCTTTTTAATATTTATTTTAAAAGTTTTATTTTCATACATACTCACATATGAATATACCATTTACATAAGTGCATAAATATGATCAGTGTAAGTATGAGTAAAAATAAGCAACCTCCTTATTTTTGGTTAATTCTTATTTTCCTCTTTGAAAGAACCACAAACACTGGTGCAATGAAATATTTATTTTTTAAAAAGACACATTTATTCCATGTCATGAGCAGACTATTCCATTTAGCAATCAATGGCATGAGTGTAAAAATAAGAAACAAACAAACAAAAACTCTTCATTAAAACCTTTTGTTGGAATGCTTTAAACTTTGCACAGAACAGAAACTAAAATAACCTGTTATACAATGAGTCACAGATACAATCCTCAAGTTCCTTGCCCATACACATGAATATTGTCTTATTGTCTTAAACATGTCTTCTTTGGAGCAGTGAAGTCCTGCGATCTCCATGCTTGGCTGAGTTCACAAATCTGTTGTGACCTGTAGCTTTCCTGTCACTTCCCTGGCTCTCGCCTGCTGCTAAGTTCTGTTTCTTGCAGTCCATTAGGACCTCTGCTATGGCCACAGCCACAGCCACTACTAGAACCACCACAGCTACCCTGGTTTCATGATTTGGTGAGGTAGTGACCTCTACCCCACTAGGGGTGAGAATTTTTGCCTCCCAAGTTTCCTCCTTTCATGGGCCCACTATTTGAAGGTTGATTAGTATAACTGTCACTGCAGCTTCACCATCTCCAAAATTGCTTCTACCACCACTTCCAAAGCTGCCTCTGCCTCCTCTGTTGTTACAGCTGTAGTGGCTGTCACTCCTACCATAGCCACTACCCTGTTTCCATAACTCTGTTTGCCACTTCTATAGCCTCTGATTCCTCTAGACAAGCCAAGGCTCCTCCATAACCACCATCATTACCTAATCCACCACAGGGGATTTGATCTGCTGCCATGTCTACCATCTCCACCACTACAACTGCCACCAATGTCACCTTGATCACTGATGTTGCCTCCATGACCAAGGTTTCCATTTCCATCAAAACCATCTACATGACCACTACCAAAGTTTCCAGAACCATTTCAACCTCTTTGGCTGGATAAAACACTGGCCATCTCTTGCTTAGATAGGGCTTTATTTACAATTATGGTGACTCACAGTGTGATATTTCTGAATGACAATCTTCTCTATAGAATCATGATCATCAAAGGTTACAAGGCACAGCCTTCTTCTGGTCACTGCCTCAATCCATCATGATTTTAATCACTTCAAATTTCCCATCCTGCTCAAAATAATCTCTTAGGCGATGCTCTCCAGTGCCTTCTTTAACAATCTCTTAGGTGATGATCTCCAGTGCCTTCTTCCAGAGTCAGTTGGTGGCTCTTCCAGTGCCACCAACATAAGTCTTTTTCAGTTACGTGGGCATTGGGTCTTTGAGAATCTTCTCGACACTGTCTTCTCTGGTTCCACAACTCTTCCATTCACCTTATGTGGCCTGGCCTTCATGGCTGCAGCACCTCCTCCTCGTGGTATCAGTGACAATCCAAAGCCTCTGGATGACTTGGTGTCTGGATCTCTTATCACACAGCATCCCCACTGTTCAGTGTGGCTCCTCAGATTCTTTTGTTTCAAAACTTAAAGTTCCAATGAAGAGCATATGCAGCTGTTCTGGGAGAGACTCTGACTTAGACTTGATGGCAGTGAGAAGGGGAGTCCATTATGGTACTTACTTGGCAGCATCCATGGGTAGAAAGCAGTAGTTTAATGAATACATCCTACAATGAAAATCTTTATGTTCTTTGCATTACTAGGATACATTTCCAGATGAGGAATTGTAGGGAGACGTTCTCTTTAAATATCATTATTTTGCAAGGTGAACTATAAAATATAAGAGATTTGAACGCTTGAAAATGCATGAACTAGCCAAATAACCTGGGGCAACCCAAATGTGTAACATCCACCTGAAATCTGAGCATGCAGTTCTAGAACCACACAAAGTAATGTGAGGCATATTCTGGAAATGATGCATCAGAGGAGGGAGTTCTATTGGAGCTTCATTCCAGAATTTGTGACTAGAAACATATCATTCTGGGTTGGCAGAGACCATGTGTTGCCTGGATCATGAGTCAGGTTTTATGTTCATGTGTCTAGTGACCCTTCTCTTGAAGGTAAGCAGCAAAGTTCTTTGAATGTGATCTACTCCACCTCCAGGTAGGCTGTCACTGAATGAGGGCCTTATTTACTTGATGAGGCTGGATTCCAAAGAGGGCAGTACTCACAGAGTCTCTGGTTCAGCCTTAAAAACCATCAAAGGAAATGTCTGAGGAGCACTGACTGACACAGCAGGTACTGAAGGGGTGGCATATTGTGACCTTTGAGGAAGCCAAGATGAGATAGAGGAGCTAGCACAAAACCCTGGAATTTACAGCTCAAGATGCGTGAGCACAAACAGGTCTCCTTACCTCCCTTTGTCCTCAACAGGAGATGATGACCATGCTCCCAAGTTAGCATAGGAGGGTTGGCGAGAAGTAAATGGAAACAACAAGCAAAGATACTTGAAGAGGATAAAGCATCTCATGTAACAAGAGTAATGCCCCAGGGTTGTACCCCAGCTAACCTGCTGTAGACAAGAGACTTAGAGAGCAGAGCTGAGCCCTCCAGCTGTCCTGGCTGAGGCTGTGAGAGACCAGAAGACAAGCAACTGAAGTCCAGACTCTAGAAGAGCCTGGCTTACACTGGCCAGCATCAAGTCAGTTTAGCTGAACCAGAAAGTTCCATGAGGCAAATAACTGTTTACTGTCGTTGGTCATTGATGTTCTGAGGCTACTTTAAGCATTGGGTATTATTGTGACAACAGGTAACAGAGAGGGTGCCAAGGTGATTAAAAAAAAAAGACCCACAGTGAAAACAAATAAAATGAGAAGCAATTTCCAAGAAAACTGATTTTCTGTTGTTTCTAGTGACGATATACTCAATGTTGTAATCTCCCCGGAATTAGTCATGGCCCTATGACATAGTTTTGGCCAAAGCATAAGAGGCAGATGCAGTTAATGTTATCCTTCCTTTCTGCCTTGAACTTGGAGATGATGTCTTCAATGGCAGGAATCAGTCTGACCATGAAACAAGAATGAAGAGACTCACATCCTAAGGATGGCAGAGTTCTAAGGAAGCCATTCTCCAGCAGATCTAATTCCAGAAGCCACCTCCCTCTGTATCTCTTACCACGTGACAAAATGAACTTCCTGTTCATCTCAGTTGCTATTTTTTTAATTCATTTTATTGATTTGTCACAATTGTGCATTAATTGATCCCTCCTCCTTCCATATCCCCCTCTGTATCCCCCTTCCTCCTCCCTCCATATCCCCCCTCTGTATCCCC